>WTSP01023400.1:8563-50907 GCA_025331215.1 Actenoides lindsayi | reverse complement strand
GAGCCTTCATCATCAGCCTCTCTGGTCCTCCAGGAACCCCAGAAGGGAGCTGTGATATTGCTTGGTCTTTTTCCTGGAGATGATCTGAACTCCTCCAGAAATCTGGGAGGAATTTTCCTTCCTCCTAAGAGAGACTGAGGCCACAGGCTGAGGTTGAGTAACGTGACTGCTGTGGGTAGCTGGCCCACACAGAAAACAAGCTCCTTCTGCTAGTCCTGTTTAGCAGTTACCCCTTGGCAAAAAATCCTGCCTGGGCTGCCTCTGCCTTTTCTCAGATGCAGTACGTAAAAAGCACGGGCTGAATTTTGGAAGGAGGAGGCCCACAGTCCATATGTGAGACCGTACCTGGTTCTGCCCCTGCGTTCCCTGCGCGCAACCGGCTCCATCACCCACTGGGGAGCCGAGCAGCCCAGTGACCAGGCCTCCTCTGTTTCACAAGATTGTCCTTTTTTTTTCCTCCAGTCGCAGGAGAAAAGAAAAAATCCTTTCCCATCCCTTTTCCTCCCTTTTTTTTCCCCCGATAAGTGAAACCTCAACATTCCTTGGTGCCACGGGTCATTTTTCTCCAGCGGAGATGCGATTCACCCCGGTTCCCATCAGCCGGGCAGGGGCTGGGAATTTCCACTCAGGAACAAATGCCCATCTTGGTTTTCTTTTTACGGAAAAGCGTGGCCCTAAGTAGTGTGTAAGGGCTCTCCTGCGACTGTGCACCCTCTTCATAACCCTTCCACTCGAACAAAGTGATTGTCTGAACTGAAATCGCTTCACTGAGATGATTAAATTAGTTCCTACACGCCAGAGATGTACAGAGGTCTTGACATTTATATTTGGGTACTAGAGTCTGACATTCAAATGCGTTCGTGTTTGAAAACAGTGTAATTTAAAAAGTAGCATAAAATCCATTAGGATAATGGGGGAGAGGGTGATGCTTTAATTTGTTTGGGGCTGTGGAAAATGATCATTTCCAGGGGCTGCGGCAAGGGCAGATCTGTGCTGGCAGCCGAGATGTGCTCTCCCCAGCATCCCCCAGACACACCAACACCCCCGTGCTGGGGTGCAGTATTAAACCCACCGAAGCCAGGGTAAAATCCACCTCGGACTGCCCACGGCTGAGATGTCTCTAATTGCCATAGGTTTATTTTGCCACGACACTACTTCTTCGCTGCAGCTCAGTGTACACCCGTGGCTGGGGTGTCAAACCAACAAGTACACACACGGCTTAAGTCACCAAAAAGGCAAAAGAAACAATTAGTGACGTGCTCAGTGATCCCAGCAAGAGATAAGTGGCAACACATTTGCAGGCAGGTTATTCCAAATTCACCCAGCACCCCTGTGAAGACAATGCGACCTGAGATCAAGTTCTGTACTCTGTGACGAGAGCGCTGTCGGCTGTTGGTTGCCATTATTTAGAAATCAAAATGAATTTATTTATTTATTTTTGGCCCAATGATACACTTATTTAACACGTATATTAAAAAAACCTCTATCAGAATCCAAACCCCATTGTTCTAGCAGGGCTTGGCTACCCAAGCAGACGCTCTCTTTTGCCTGGAAATAGGATTTTTGACTCGAACGCAGAGCAGCATTGCCACTTTCTGATGTTGCTTTGAATGAACAAATGCAAATGACATTATTCAATTTGCAGAAGCAGTTTCATGCATGGTGTGACATTAACATCTGGTACCTAAAGGAAACGCTCTTCACCAACTAAAATATATATATATATAAAAAAAAAAAAAAAAGGTGTGACTGATAAATTCCTGACAGCAAATTCCCCACTGTGCCAGCAGCAAAGCAGCCCGGCAGCTTCATTCTTCTGCATCAAAACCTAACTCTCTGTCGGGATATTCAGGTTTTCCCCAGGATTTCCCTCAAACGCGGTAGGGGGGGTGCGAAGAACTTCACGGATCCAGGCTGACCGCGCAGGACCCGTTGGAAAGGAAGAAGGAGCTCGCGATAAACATGCGTGGTCACATTTTGCTGGCGTGTGCCTGCACATATTTATTATTCTCATCTGCAATATTGATGACCGAGGACCGGTCCCGCTGCACATGCGTCCTTCTCCCCTCGTCCCTTTCCCTCGGCTTGCGCAGCTGGAAAAAACCGCTTGGCTTTTTCTGTTGCTGTTTTGTTTTTAAGCAGTGAGCGAAATGCCCTGATGTTTAATACTGATTCATTTTCCCAGGTGGAGGGGGGGGAATAAAATAAAATAAAATAAAAAAAAAGACCGAAAAGAATCAAATCAAAACAGCAAAGAGAAGAATCGGGGCAGGCCACAGCGAGCAGGGGCTGGGAGATGTTGTTTCTGCTGTCGGGAGCAGGTCAGTAGAGGGGAATATATTGAGAGTGCTAAATATGAGGATCTTATTATGCGGGGGAACCCTCATTTTAAAGGGACAGGATAAAACCACAGTCAAGATCAAGAACGGTCTCCAAAATAGTGAAAACGGCTCACGTGGTTAGGAGGACTGGTATCTCCTTTTTGGAGAAAACAACTCTTAATTAATTGGGAAAGAATTGGCACGAGAATAAGTGCGACTATCCATATGAATACATGGGTGTATGTACATATACATGATACACTTAGTTATTATGCACGTGCTGGAGTGTGTATATGTGTGTGTGCGTGTGTGTGTGCATGCATGATAAGAATAATGAGCTATAACAAAAATGAGGGGACAATTATTCCGATCTTTTGTAACCCATCTCGGCTGTGCGAATTATCATTTTGAGCAGTCTGAAAACAGGAAACTAAGCATAATAGACTATAGGGAGGCATATTTAAAAAATAAATTAAGGAATAAAATGCACGGAGACAGAATGCCGTGGTTTGTTATGTCATTCCCTGCCTGCCTTTCTTCAGGAGAGAGATTTCAAATTAAATGCAAAGACGCTGCGTTTAAATAAAGAAGGAAAATTGAAAATAGGCATCCTTGTTAAAATACATATCTCTGTATTTCCTCCTTTTTTTTAAGTATTGGTAAAAAAAGGAAAAAAAAAAAAAAAAACAAAGAAAGAAAATAAGAAGGGCATTAGGTATTAGGATTCCAAACGGGATAGCACATCTTTAATGATACATATGATAATTAAAGAATACAATAAACACAATTAGCATATGTTTTAAACAGTTTATTAGTGAAGCTTACCATAAAATCAGAATATATAGAGCTCCAGGGTTTGTTGGGATAACAGCTTCTAATCCTTAGAGTCATAAAATCCCTGGCTTGGAAGAAATGGGCATCTTTAAAATGATTGAATCAGCAGGCCTCGAGTGAAAACACACAAATTAGGAAATTCCAACGGTCGGGCACTGCGCAGCGCGGCGACGCGCCGGGCAAAGCCAGCCCCACCACTGCCCCAGCAGCTCTGATGGAGCACAGCGGGGATGTGGAGCTGCTGCGGACATCCAGGAGATAATGGCTTTAACTCCTTCCAGACCAGGGATACCCAAAAAAAAAAAAAAAGAAAAAAAAAAGGAAAAAAAAAATGAGAGAGAAAAAAAAAATTAATTAAAAAACAATCAATAAAATTTGCCTTTATTTTGCAAACAGTCAGCACGAGGAGAAACGAATGTCTGGATAAGTGACGGGTGTAAAGGAGATCAGGGGCTTCAAACGGGAAGGCTGGGTTTGGACTGCCCTCCCTCCATCCCTCCCTCCACCGGCATTCCTGCCAGGCAGAGCACGGGGCGATGGAGGGGCCTTGGCTGGGTGCCCCCCACCCAGGGGTGCCAGCTGGAAGCCAGGGCGCTCACTGTGGGGATTACTGGGCATTTAGAAGTTGAATAATCTAGTTAACCGGTCTGGACAGGGCTCTGGCGGTGGATGAATAATACTCTTGGCAGCGGCACTTTTATTTCCTGCTCTTGCCTTTTTCCTTTTCCCAGCATCCGTATCCTCCCTTTATCTCTCCAGTTCTTCTGACTTCAGGGCGGTGTGAGCAGTTGGGATGGGGTTTTTTTCCAGTAGTGATTAACATATAAGCTCTTTACATTCCTCGCCCTACTGTAGAGACAATTTCTTCCCTCTTTTTTTATTTGTTTGTTTCTTCGGAGGGGGTGAGGATGGGTTTAATCCTGCAGTTCAGATATTTGAGGTTTCTTAGGAGCAGCAGGGGAGGTTTCGGATGAGAGTCAGTGTGGGCTGAAAGGAACGAAGCTCTGCGGAGGTTTTTTTTTTTTTTCCAAGGGAAGGGGCAAATTGTCAACTTTCTAACGAATCCTCAGCGAACGTGACCGCTTCCCAGCTCGGCAGCCAGGCAGAATAGCAGGCGAGCGGTGTTTGAACACACTCTTCTGGGGAAATGGGAGTGTTTGGATCCTGAAATCAGATCTGAGGATGGCCAAACAGCTGCGTGAAAATGAGAGCTTCACTCAAACGAAAGCATTTCAAGTTTGCTCAGCTCCTGGCCTAATCTGAGCAAATTCAATCACAGGTCGGCACAGAGCAAGCGTTTTGCTTTTGCTGCTGCCTGGCAGGCTTGGCGGGCAGGGCTCTGCTTTGCGTCAAGGAGCCTGCCTGCTAACTTGGGTGGCTGGGAGCAAATTCTTCCAAGGCTTTTTTCCACTAATGATTAGCATAAAAGCTCTTTACATTCATCTTAAACACGCGAGGAATAGAGAAAGCACCCGCTGCGTGCACACGCACGGACGCCGTGCATCGCTTTACATTTATCCCATAGCTCTGGTAGCTGCATCACTATTATTTCCCTTAACTTCTGCCCGAGACCTCAAGGCCAGGAGATGGATGCACTATAGAATAGCAATGCAAACGCAGCGTAAAGCCACGTTTCCCCCCCCCTGCCCCGAGATATTGGTTTGGTTTTTGCCCCATGTTAGTCTAAACACAAAAGAAATGAGCTGGAGGAGGAATAAAGGTCCAAAAAGATAAAGTGACTTTCCCAAGGTCAAACAGCAGGACGGTGGCAAAGCCAGGAATATAAACATGAATTATGTTGTCACTCCGCTTGAGGAAAAGGTTGAAAACAGCTCATTTTTTTCCTGTAGTTTAGACCCAGCTTGACGTATCTGACCTCTATTCAGCTGGCCAAGGTCCAGGGAAAAAAATATGAAAAATAGGATTCTCTGTCTCCTCTGGGGAAAGAAATGAAGGTAAACTGCTGTGAGCCATGGGTTAACTCAACGGCATTTCTTGGTTTAAGCAAGCCAAGGGGTGAGGCAGGGTCTAGGCAATGGGTTTCCCTATTGACTCCCTTGGTTTTGAGTTACATTTGGAGAGAGGGAGAAATTTGTCCCAGCAAGCAGGAGGAGAGGAGAAAATGTAACTGCACCCACTTTTCAGTGTCATGCTTCGCTATTGACATTCCCACCCTGATTTCGTAGCCGGTGGTGCTCCCCAGGCAGGAGAGTCGGCACAGCACGAGTGAGGGTTGATCACAGGACCGCAATTTTAGCTCCATCTCCGGTTTTTAGCAGAGGAATTCAGCATCTAGTGGAGCACTGGCAGCAAAGCGACGGAGAAGTGCAGAGCAAAAGCAGCTCGGTGATCTGCTTAGGGTGCTTATTTCAGCCTGTAAAAGCCTCACCCGGGGCTTGCCCGTGATTTGAAGCTGGTTCTGCAGACCTCCAACCCTGCCTTGGCTTTACACGTTCCTTTTGGGGATGAGTTTATCATCTGGGAGGTGTAATGTTGAATGAAGCTGTCTGACTACTATGGAAAGCCAACTGGTACCCAAGTGTTAAAGAATAATATATAAGCCACCAGAACTGGCTGCCCTGGAGGGTACCAGTCGCTTCTCCCTTGTACCAGTTACCCACCCGTGTCCCCTGTGATGGCTAAAGGGGCACTAGGGTAAAATTGCAATGCTCAGGAGCAGAATATCTCCCAGAAATGAGCAGATCTATCAGTAAGAATGAATCTGGATCAAAATCAGAAACCAAATTTAGCCTCAGCCACCCCTCTCTGCCTCTGTCATTATAGAAGAGGCCACAACATATTCTGAAGCTGAGGTTTTAAAGGAAACATGTTAAATAACAATGCGTGCCCTGTTCTCGCTTCCATTCAGGTGTGAGCATGAATGCACTTTATTTTTTTTAGCCAGCTAACCACGTGGCACAAGCATTTTTGCATTTTGAATGTAAGGTCAGTTTAGCCCATGCAGAATATTTTCCTGTTCACTCCCATCAGCATTTTACGTTTATTAGCGAGAAACTCAGAAACGGTGGGTACTGAATTCGGCTTAAAACTAATTCTGCTCGGAATATTTGACGAAGACATTGACTTTAAACTGTGTTATTTTTTATAGGTATTCTAAAAATAATACCATAGAGTTTATTACCTAATCCATATCACACATAATTTGACATTTGGATGTTGAGGGCTCGTGAGCGTGTTAAATCAGCGAGAAAATATGCACAGAAAATTTTCAAGGCTTCTTTAAAATAAGAATCACAAAATCAGAAACGTATGATGTGCCCCAGCTACATTGCAAACTGGGGTGGGGGGGGAAGCCTGTACACTTTTATCAGCTGAGTTCCTCTGCACAGACTTTCAGGGTGCTCTATCGTGGATTAATGTCTCTCATCAAAGAACGTGCTATAAAAAAAAAAAATATTAAAAAAAATTAGGAACGCAGCTGATAAAATTAATGAAACAAATCACTGTTGAAAAGCGTTTGGTGAGGTGTGAATTTGAAAGTTAGTTTCCTAATGTAGTATTTGTAAAAGAAACAGAAATTAATAGCCGTTAATATTAACATAATTATCTTAACTGAGAACGTTGAACTGTTGCCTGTTTTGTTCATTTCAACTGCAGCATCTCACTACAGCTGTTTCTGTAGCTGGGGAATAATCTCCTTGTGTACCCTGTAATGGCACAAGTAATAAAACAGAATAAAAGGAATAAAACCTATATTCCCACCTCAGCAAACAGTACAATCCAGGTATTTTCTCGCGGCTTCCCTATAAGGTGAAAACTTCTGCATGGCTTTATTTCCTAGACCCGTTTTCACCACCACCTTGAGTTGGGTTGGCGTGTGAAACTCATCCTGCTTAACACAAAAAACCTTTCCCCAGATCTGAAAGATGCTTTGAGTGACCCTTAAGCCTTTCCATAAGCCGTGGAGGGTGATGTCAGCAGGGACAAACAGATGCTGGCCCTCCTCCCCTCCTCCCAGCCTGGCTCAGGAGCTGCGAGCTTCTGCTCTGCGGTGGCTTCCTCATGGGACAGCCCCTTCTCTCAGCCTTTCCCACCAAGGAGGGTGGGTTTCCAGGTGGACATCCCAACTCTTCCCTTGCACATCAGAAGCAGACTTTAGATCTTCACAGCTCTGTGCAGAGCTGCCCTTTGGACCAGATAAAATGTGAAAAATATGGCATTTTCCAGGAGAAATGGTTTATTTTTAGTTTTGCAGGCACTGCAATAGCTTGCTAGTGAAACCAGGCACGATGTGGACTGAAGTCCAAATACCAATACCTCACAAACTTAAACTACAGCCAGAAAACAGGGAATTTATTCTTTTGATCACCAAAACAATACGACACACCTTCACATCCCCAGAGTTGGTTAGGTTGTAATTTGCAAACGACGTGGTGCCAGACGGTGCCGATGGGTGAAGGAACGAGGGGCCTCGGGCAGTCCAGGAGGCAGGACGAGCTGAATTTATCCCTTTGAGCTTCAGACACCTCGGTGCTAAAATCAGAGAGCAGCCAGTTTTGTCACGAGGAAGCTTCAGCAAGCGGGACGGGAGAGTTTTGGCTTTGGCTTCAGTGAGACTTCAGCTCTCATTTGCCGTTCGTTATGTCCCGCGTTCGCAGCCTGCCCACACAGAGAGGGTGACATATGTTTTAGATGGGATCCTTTCTTCCAAGCGAAACGAAACGCTGAACGTTTTCTTAGCAAATAATCGCCTTTTAAAAAAACCTTTCCTCGTCCGTCTCGTGCAGACGTTGAGTTAGTGTCTGCCCAATGCATCACCACTAATGGCTGTGGGAAGTGTCCGTCAGGTCCGGTCCAGGGGGACTGGAGCTGTGGCAATAAATGACTTTTCAACTTCTTGGCTCAGCAACCTCATTAATTTGGCCTTAATCAAAATATTTCATCCAACCCGGGGAAAAAAATAAGTATATAAAAATTATGCTTTACCTCGACATTTTTTAACCACTTCTATTATTACCATCAAGATTTAAAACACTGTTTTGAGGAAAAAAGGCTCCGAGAGATTTCGTTTTGGAAGTGTGGAAGCAAAACTTATTTTAGCCTCTTTTCCAGCCTGCCACGTTGCCATATTTACCACGGCGCTAACAGTTGTCAGAGATTATCTGGCTGAGTCACAGCTTTTAGGGGCTCAACTCCGGTACTGGAGACGTGAAGCAGCTCCTCTGCAACCCAAGGTTTATGTTGGCACCGGCGAGATCAGAATTCGCCCTTCTGTTTACCATTTAGCTGAATCACCCCATCACAGACCAACTGTCATCTGTCACTCCATACTTTTAATGGTACATTGCACTGATGTTGTCTATTTTTTTTCCCCTTCCTAGCAGCCCTGTCACTCTGGTACGTGCTAATCTCTTCTTCCAGGCTTCTGTTGGATCTCTTAATGACAACGCCACTGCAATTTAGGGTTGGTTTTTTTTTTTTTTTAATAGATAAAAGCAAGAGAGACTTTGGGGAGCTAGAGGCAGAATCAGATTTGCCCTGTAACTTGGGATTCAAACTAAACAGACCTTGGGTCTTTTTGGAAGGTGCCTCCCAAGATGCGTCTGATCCACACAGAGCTGGGCTGGGTGCTGGGGAGTGGAGGAGGCTCCCCCTCCCACGCTCAGAACAGGGCTGCATCTCTCCGTCGACGTGCGTCGCGGAGAATGAACTCATTTCAATGAACTGATTTTAAAATTACACTCTGTTCCTAACGCTGGGGCCTCGCTGCAGCTCTCTCTTCCCATGGCCAGTGGACCAGAAATCTTCACCCCGCGCTTGGCTTCCTTGGGGCCCTGGGTGCTGACAGCCCTGCAGAGCTTATTAACCCGTGTGGTGACAGAGGACCGGCGTGGCCCTGGCAAACACCTTTGCCCAACGTCGAGCGCCCGAGCCGCATCCCCAGACGGGGAAGTGTTTCTCTAACATCTGCACGATGCGTCGCCTGTTCTTCTTGTGTCGCGAGGAGCAGAACGGGGAGAGCGATGCCTTGCAAAAGGCAGTTCAGCCGTGGGAGGGGCTGCCCACCGAGGGCAATAAAAAAATATTTCAACACCTTAATATTATTCCCTGCCCTCACAGGGTGGGGGCAATTTAAGCTGCAACAATCTTCAGTGAGCTTTTCTACTCATTTTCCATTTGAATACAGCGAAATCGTTTTTTTAATATTTTTAGCTTCTTCCCCCCCCCCCCTTTTTTTTTTTTAATTCAAAAACTTCTACAAAAAACTCCTGAAGTTTGTTCGTGGCATTTCCAGAATTACCCATATGTATGTGAAACAAGCACTAGCACCGAGCAGTGAATTTCGTGTGAGCCGTCACCTAGCTATCGCGGGTAGCGCCTGTGAATGAATATTAACCCATTTGGGGGTCCACACGCTTTTATGTTGGCAAAGGTTTTTGTCCCTGAAAAAAAAACCAACCCCAACATATGCACCGTTTTGGTGAGTCCAAGTTCAAGATAAAAATTGTTTCTCTGGTTCGATTGCTATATGCGTGCGACTCATAGTATACATAGCTTGTAGAGGTCCATCTGTTAAGAGAAATAATCCTGTGTCATTGCATAATGTGTGTCTGGGTGTGTGTGTGTATTTCTCTGTACTCCTCCTTTGATGCGATTCCGCAGTTTAATTTAAATACGTGTTTCACTTCTCCCCATATTTCAGGTTTATTGCAGAGTATGAGGATCAGGAAGCTTTTTGTTCACTTCATACATCTCTTCCAACAAAGCCAGACATCAGAACCCAGCACAGGCTCCAGAGTGATTATTGTTACACATGATCTATGGAGCAGATAAATTACAGCTTGATTTTTATAAGGTATATTGAGCCTGCAGGCTTCAGCAGAAACAAAAACAAAACACAAACCCTTGGTTTAACTAGTAATTTGAGGAAATATGACAAACCTGACATGGAAGTCACAGAGCAAATAAATATGCACATCCATCACTTTGTAAAATAACCTCTTCGCTAGAGAGACCTCTGCTCGCGACAGTCTGCAGTGTAAAATTTCTTTGTGGTTTACTAGCCTCAGATCCTGCCACATGAAGAATCAAGTTAGTTATAGTTGAAAGGAGCAATTGTACGGATAACAAAAACAATGCCATACAGTAAAATATCCATCTGTGTGAGTCAAAGCTAAAGTTGGGGTTTGGGCGTATTATAATATTCCTGGAATGTTTTGATGGGGTTTTTCTTCATAATAGGATTGGTAAAATACCGATCGGAGAGTCTTTTCTTTCGTTGTAAAATACTCCAGTTCCTGGAAACGAGATGGTCGGGTGGTTATTGCAGATAGAAAATCCTACTTCATACAAAATACAGGAAGAGGTACTTTCAGAGTCATCTTCCGAGCACAATAGTCATGTTGGTGCACTGGAAAAGAATTATGTACACAGTTCTCACTTCAGGAATCGGCTTCGGGTACCTACTATTTTTATTTTTTTTTATTTTTTTTTTTTTGCAGCATGCCAGTATTTGGAGGGGTTTGTGTGATGCTGAGAACATGGTCAATGCCCTTTGTGTGAAATCTGCCTCTCCAACAGTCCCATCCCTGTGGAGTCAGGGTAGCACTGAGCGTGAATTCACAGCACAGCAAAGAGGAGGCTGCAGGCTGGGCACCAGTGGGCATGTCACCTTTGACACTGGGAGGAAGGTTTTACTCAGCGTTTAAGGGTTCAATCTAACAATCTTTGCAAACTGCCTCTGCATAAAGCACGAAACAGAACCAAATGCTCCACTCCTAACGAAGAATCCTCATCAAAACCCCTTTCATGCTCCATTCCAGATCCAATGTGTCCATAGGTTGTCCTCCGTTTCCAGGGATGCTTTTTGAACAGTCAGGATGGAGAGGAGCCAGATAACCACCACACATGTCCAAAATACCCACCAGCCTAGAGAAGGAGACACTGCCACATCCAGGGGGGTGGGTCTGGGTCCTCCCAGGCAGCAGCAGGACTTAGATCTTTTATCACCCTGTGCCTGGCCTCAGAGCAATCCCAGTGGATGGTGCCTGGAAGAATGTGGAATAACCTCCGTGTGCAAGTCCCCAATGGGGCAGAAGCACAAACCACAAATTGAGCGGCTCAACCATGTCAAAATTGCCCTAACTCTGAGAATACACAGAATTATTGCTGTAGGTATCAGAGAGCTCTAATATCCAAAGTGGGAGTGCCAAAAAAGGAAAGGATTCCAGCTTAACAGGTCAGGAAGTAGTG
Source organism: Actenoides lindsayi (assembly GCA_025331215.1). Taxonomy (NCBI): domain Eukaryota; kingdom Metazoa; phylum Chordata; class Aves; order Coraciiformes; family Alcedinidae; genus Actenoides; species Actenoides lindsayi. The sequence goes on along the minus strand of WTSP01023400.1, from coordinate 39,538 downwards.
CAGAAGTCCCTTTTGAGGTGTTTATTAGATCAGATCCGCACAGGCTGGCTGGTGAGCTCTTGAGGAAACCATCTAGACTGGGGAGTCCCTCATCTATTCCACTGCGTCTTCCAAGCTGCGTCTTGCGATTTAAAAGCAAAATGCACGTTCGCTCCTCTTAGCATTGTGAAGCCGAAAGAGCTGGTTTGGGCTTCATCCATAAGATTGCCAGCTAAATATTCATTCTGGAGTCATTACTCCAGGTGTTTGTCAAGGAAGATGTACAAAGCCGACAGAACATGTTTAGCATTTCATATACCAGGTTGAGCTGCGGGAGTGACAGGTTGAAAAATCTTGTTTGGACTCATCGACTGAAACCGTTTAATACAGAAGTCACCAGTGGGCTATAAATATGGAAAACCAATGTGCCACCTTTTGATAGAATCCCCATTCCGCATGTCTTTTAAACGTATTAGTACTTCAGAGAAGCTGTAGAAGCTAAACTCACTGATTTTTGCTTTGCACATCTGCAATTCTTCAATGGGTGAACCTTCCGAAGCCCAAATGCCTGCACAATATGCAATCCTTTTGAATGTGCACTCGTGTTAACTGGCCCCACAAAAGCCAACTGTGTTCATTTAGGCTGGGAATTACCCAATTCGTTCACATAATCTCGGCAATTACGTGTTCGTCCTGTTTAAATATCAGACCTATCGTGTCATTTACGTAGTATCTGGTCTTTTTACTTAACCTCAAAGATATTAATCTTTATTAAAGGGGGCGAGAGGCAAAGAGGGGGAAGAGATGCTGGTGACAGATATTCTGACAGCTAGGAAAAGTCATTTGTAAAGTGAACATCAGTAAACATTAGGGGTGACATATTGATATCAGCAGCAAGTAAACGGATGGCCAGGCTGGGATGAGGTATTACACCTTAAATTGTGGCAACCATTTTTTTTCCCCAAGGTTGATCTTTTCTATCTTTTAAAGAGAAATTTACTATTATGCCTCCTGCTTCCCCTATGGTAAAATGCCAGAAATTTGACTGAGATTTACTTAAAGTGACAGCAGTGCCCCATTTTGTCCAAGAAAGATGATTACTAAATGTCACGTCTATCTACTCTCATGTGGATCACTTATTTGACATGTTCGTGTCTAAGCTTCCTAGCAGCTTGCAACGTGTTTGCTGGTGCTCCGAGGGCAATTTGAAATCTTTGCGGGGAAAACACGAGCTGGCCAACGGCAGTTCATTTCAATAAAGAAATAAATAATAAAGTTGGGATTTGTTCCTCCCCATCCCAAGGGTGTCAGGCCAGAAGTGGGCATTAAAAGCCCTTACGAAACCAGACCAAGAACGTATGCTTCTGGTCAGGCTGTGAGAAAGCCAGTGCTGGTGGGATGCTCTTGCCACCTCAGCTGAAGTAGAAGCACATCTAGAAGAAACCACCGGTGCTTAAACACAGAAAATAACCACGTACAATTTAATTCTGGGGGGGGAAACCTGTGAAGAGGTACAAAAATCTGAAAGGGGGAAGGGCGTGAGTTCTCCCCCTTTGCCGCAGCACTGGGTTCTTTTTTCCCCACTCTGCTCAGTTCCTGGAGGGAAGCTGGGAAACCCAGCTGGGTGCGAATGAACCGGCGGAGTCACGAGCACAAGCTTCTGCAGTGGGGAGTCCATTTAAAGCTGCTTTGCCGAGCCTTGGAAGTGACCTAAGGAAAACGAAATGGGAAGCAAGGTAGAAGGCTTATTGCACAAAATGGAAGAGTGGTTATGAATAATGAATGGCTTTCTACCTTCTTTGCCAGTTTAATACGTTTTTCTTTGTGGTTACTGCCTGCTAGTCTGAAAGCCCGTTGGTAGATTGATAAATTAATTCATGCATGTTTTGGAGACCATAATGCAGCAGCCTGAAGAGTCAAGAATTAAGGTGTGTGCTGGTGATGACCTCCCAGCAGACCTGGCTTTCTTCAGCGGTCCAGAGTGAGGTGATGCTCTCGCACAGAACCAGGCTTGAGGACCTTCTAAGTGCTCTTGTTCTCATCCTCTCTCGAAAATTTCCATCAATCCCATTCCAATACAGCAGTTTATAATAAAAGAGAGGGCTTGAGTTTGGACTGCAAGGACCTAAATACTTCTAGTGAGAACTCTTACACCTTTGTGTCTGGTTTAGCAGCAGCTGTGCAGGCACCCATATGTATTTATGAATCTTGAGGTGTAAATGCTACAGTCACAAAATATAGTGACAATATTGAGTCATGGCTTATCCTGCTGACTGCCCTGGGCTGCCCGTGCAGTCATGACCTCAGTCATGTTTGCATCATCAGTCCATCCCAGACTAATGGCAGCTCTATCATATTTTAAGGTTATTCTTGCAGATATTCCTTGAGATGCCCAGTTGCCAGCTCAGCCATCAGCACTCGCTGCAGTGACGGTTTAACTCCCAGAAAAACCTGCAGGAGCAACGAAACCAGCTCCAAATGTGTCCTATGTAATATGAAAAGAGAGGGCTGGTGGTTTTTTTTTTTCCACGTATGCTGGAAGATTAAAGCCATTCTAAATGAAAGTAGAGTGTGTAACTGGATACAAATAGGTGGCACATGTCAGCAGGCATTATCACAACAGTGTCTTTGGGTGAGCCTTTGATACGGGCTGCGGAATGGTTCAGCGAGATAGATGCGACCAGGAGAGACTTTCACAGCCTTGATTTGTTTCCCAGCTAAAATAAATCTGAGTAGAATAGACTTAAATTACCTGTGATTTTTCTGTCTTTAAAAGGACACATAAAAGCTCAGAAGATCACTGCACTCCCCGGGAAAAAAAGAGGGAAAAAACCCCAAAAAACCACAACAAAAAACCCCAAGAAAAAAAAACAACACAGGAAAACGATGAAAGATTCATTTTAATGGAATCCAGGTTTAGCTGTTTCATATTTAATAATGTTTAATATTTCATTTACTACTGGGGACTCACCTTTTTCAGAAGAAGTAAGATTCGAGGCACTATGATGCATTAAGATTTTATGCCTGACTGTGGCAACGTTGTAAGGGTTGGCACTGGAGCTGCTTCAGCCTGATGCAGAGAGCCTGGAAGGAACGAGGTTTCCTTCTTTTTTTTTCCTACAGCCAAGCTAGGAGCCGGAGCCCCGGGAAGCGGTGGGGTATGGCTGTGAATCCTAGCAACAGGCGGAGAGAGAACTCCACGTTTCTTCCCGTCCTCCAAGAGTTGGTGCCTTCTGGTACATAATGTACAGGGAGTAGCAGGCACCTTGGAAAGGGCCTTTCTGCCCTTGCATCCAGAAAGGACCTGAAAGGACCGAGTTTTTCCAGTGGGGCGGGGGGGAATTATGACACTTTGGGAGGAAAAACAAAGCAACGCTCCAGAGTTGATATTGTTGCTATCGCGCTTTCCCTCATCACACCACACTGCCTGGCGGTGCAGGGTTGGTTTGGGGTTTTTTTTTTTAATTTTCTGTGCTTTTAATCTTTTTTAAGCCCTTCTCAGCAAGACTGTGGGCTTTTCTTTCTAAGTGAATGTTGAAAATTTACACTCAGAAGTGTGAGCAGAGGGTTCTGCAAGAAAAACCCATCATTCTGTGGTCTGCAACGAAATCATGAGCGTTGTGTTGCCTACGTTTTGCAGAAAGGAAACTGAGACCTGAGCACATATTTCCTGGAAGGAGAAGCTCCTTTTAAATATGCATCAGGTCTCGTCTTGCCAATATTAAACTAGCTTTTCTTCCTGGAGGGTCTGTCAATACAGTTTGACCTCTCTCTGTGTATGTTCTTCAGAGCCTGAAGCGCTCAGATAATGTAAAAGGGTCCCCCGACACCATCCAAGGAAGGTGGGTTTTAGTCAACTGCCTTCCACTGAGCTTGGGACAAAGAGCAAGACAGGACCTCCAGACTCCTTGGTACTGTCACCCCATTGGGAAATGTAGCATTTCCCAGCTGATGTCAGCTTGTTAGATTTTTGCCACCAGTTTTCCTGACGGGAGAAGCTTGCGGGCTCTCTTTGCCTGGGCACAAAGAGTGGGAAGAGAGAGGGGTTGAGAAGAGCCGTGATGGAGAGCGCGTCGTTGTGCAGCAGCGACTGCTGCCTCTGTCAAAAGATTAATTTTGTAGTAAGCAGCACTAGCGGGTTGTTGCTTTGGACTGGACCAGCTGCTGCAAAGATGAAGCACAGACTCAGGCAGCAGGTTGCAGCAGGGGAATTTGGCTCCCGGATAGCACCGAAGCTGAAGATGGGTCCTACGGGACCTTCTGTCTGGCGGGGCATGTTCAAATGTACTCCTCTCCTGGAGCAGCTACCTTCCAGATTTTCTAAAACAATTTATTGCTAGGAGAGGGCAAGCATATTTTTTGCGAGCAATCCCGGTTCCAGATCTCATCGAAGGGCTCTGGCATTTGCATAACTTCCCACGGAAACTGAATCAATGTTTGACATCACGGAACAGAATCTCAGGCGTGATTTAGCATTAGTAAGCCACTAGTCATCAGCAGACTGTCATTCCCCTATAGCTGACATCTTAATAGAGCCAGCCCCATGCACACACATGTTCAGCAGCAGCAAATTCTTACGCTTCGAGTTGTTTAACGTGAGCTCGCCCATACGAACATCCGAAAGACACTTGGTCCAATATGATCAATTTTCAGCCCTCAAAATGCATTTTCCTTTTAGGTAAGAAGGGAATTTTAAGTCCTCTTAAATAATTGAAGGTACTACTGATACAATCAAAAGTCAAGCTCCCCAAGATGAAAATGTCTAGATGATGAATAAGTTAATGGAACTAAAATCCCAGTCGTAGCCGATTAGGGGACCAGGAGAGTTTATCAGAGATGGGAATGTACAAGCCCAGTCACAGCCTGACCTTGTAACGAATGAGAGCTGAAAAGCAATTAATTGAGAAATTATCAGGGAAAAGAGAAGTTGTATGGTTGGTTAGGTAAAGCAATATGTCAATGGGCCAGGGATTGATTTGGCTGGAATACCTCAAGGTCTCTGTTCTGATGATTCAGGACTTGAAGGAACTGGCCCGAGCCAAGCAATAAAAATAAAACAGGGTCAGCAGAGGGAGTCATCAGTCAGCGCGGTGGATCAGTCTTCATGTATTATTTACCTGAGAGTTAAGGGAAGTTATCAAACAAGAACAATCTTTAAACCCAACTTTTTTCCCCCCCAGGGGTGGGGAAATGAAGGGAGAGAAAAGAAACTGCTCCGCTGTGCACTGTCCTCAGCTAAAACACTGAGCTAGGAGGTGGGTCCTGGGAACAAGCGTTGCCATGAGTGCAGGTTCTTGGTGAGGGGTGGTGGGTTCTTCCTGGGGGCTGCACCGAGGCAGTGGCAGAGACCCTCAGTCCATCTCTCTGTGCACAGCCACTGAATCCCAGAAGTCAGCACTGCACCAGCTTCTTCCCTCGGCTTTTCCTTCCTCCCTTTGCCTACCAGCTGACTTTCTGGTGCACATCGAGTACGGGCACATCTAGATGCAGTTATTCAACCTCTGCTTTGCTGTGCTTTGGCAGCAGGCATCATTTTCTAGTGTGGTATTTTCTTGCTTCCTGCAGCCAACAAGCTGCACAGGACTTATATTCCCATCTCCAACAGATACTGTCTCCCAGGCCACCAAAGTAACAGTGACCTCCTGCCCCTCTGTACCTTGAGTTTATCAACTCATCCACATATCAGCTTCCCACATCCTACCCATTTGGGGAGCTATTGCTGAGACCAAGACTTCAGCATGTCAATCTGAGCTGGAAACACCGTTCCTCTCCATTACAAGATGCTGTAGGATCTGAATATGAAACGACCTGAATGAGAACATAGTATCCTGTAGCTCAGGAGAACAGCAAAGCAAAACGAATGATATATAAAGTCTTCTAGAAAGATCAGTGGGCTGGGTGAGAATAGCTGTCTCTTTGCTTGTCTTGTGATAATTCACTAAATAACACTAAACTACATCTCTCTCTGAAAGACAGGAGAAAACCCCCGCAGAACCAGCCAGCACATGTTTCATGGCAGGATCAGGGCCTCAGACACCACAGACTCTTCCTTTTTGGGATCAAGATCCTGAGAAGCTGCAGAAAATTTGGGGTGGGGGTTTGCTGGAAAACTAGCACTAGCTTTCCCATCAGGACGATATTTTAAGTTCTAGGCTTTTTTGGAGAAAGGCTTTCTAAACATTTCGCATTTGATCCTGGGTCTTTTTGTCATTTCCTTGACAAAACCTAAATGACAGCTGCCTCTGTGGCTGAAAATAGGAACAACATTAACATCATAGCTATAGCGGGGCAGGAGACAAAGGCATAGCAGATACATAGAAGATGTCCTCCAGCCATGCAGATGTAGGGTGGGTGCTTTAATATCAAGGCTAAGGAGTGCTGCCTGGAGATGACAAAGTAAGGAAAGGTTATAGCACAAAGAGAAACTTGCCTGTCCCCATCACAACAGAAATGAGTTGCACTGGGCTCTGCTCTTTGCATGGTGAGGATGCTGGATGTGGGGAGGGTGGTGGCCAAGATGTGTGTGGACCTGGTTGGGATGTGGGTGTCTTGGGTAGGGGGACCCCAAAAGAAGAGTTGAAGGAACGGAAGGAAACTAAACTCCTTCTCTTGGGCAAACAGTTTTCTTATTGACACTGGTCACTGACTGGGGGGAATGGTCAGAGTCCAAGAACACCAGAGACAGGGAGCTAAAAGCCCCACCAATCAAAATGTGAACAAAGCTGTGATTTTTTAGCTTGTTAAATCTCAATATGTAATGATTACCAGAAACCCCAATACTTCACTGCAAACAGCCACTGCTGCTGCAGACACGGGTTTTGAGAAGGAAATTCCAGCAGCAACCTGGAGATAAAGGAACGACTTTATCCTGCTGCCCATGGACGTATCTCAACATGCACTCCCTCATTTCTGGGACTCACAGCATGTCACGCTCCATGTAATGCATTTTCCATTTGTCCTGACCTGAGAGCTTTGCATTCAAGGAGCGGATCCCCCAAGTGAATTCATCAGGAGGAATAATAACCAATGCACAAGCTTGGAGCTGCTGGGCCAGCAGATCTATCCTGCAGTTGTCAGTGTGCGGAATTTCAAGGCAGCATAAATGCAACCTCACTTTCTTAAGGAGCAGGACACAGCAACAGACTATTGTGAAATGAGAGGGGAAGAATAAACATGAAGTCTAAGCAGTAGCAAATGAGACTAGCTAGCTCTGCTCAGCAAGGGGGGGGTTAAACAGAATATCTTTTGTGAGTAAAAGAAAAAGGTTTAAATTATTTCTCTCCTTCCAGAAGATCCTCTCGGTGCTGCGTGGGACAGCAGATGTGATCTGCTCGGGGATGTGGAGACAGCTGGCACAGGATCCTCAACCCGCTCGGATGGGGTAGGACCAGGTGACCTTCATGTTCTTTCATTTTTTCCTGATGTTGAGAGCTGCGTGCAGTCTCGGCCGTGTAAATCAGAGAACATTTCCTCGTGTTTGTGCCGTTTTACGCAGGATAGCGTTCAATCTGATGACCAGCCTGGGAGAAATATGTGCCCCTTCTAGAGTGATTTACCACCTTACTTGTCTGAACATTTCCACACGAGCAAGACGGGCTCAGATCCACTACTTATTGTTAACAGTAGATCAGTGAGAGAAAGGAAAATGGGATTTGCCCCAATATAAGCTTTTCTCCTTTGTTTCTTTTTTGGGATTGCATCATTCGTCTCCTCCGAGGCCGAGCTGCTGCACAAGCTCAGCACAGCATCAGAGACTTTCTGAGGTGGGAGTGGAAGGCCTGGCACCTCCCAGCACTAATCACATATTATCACCTTATGATAATTATCAAAGCTGATTCCGAATGAATCCTCTTTGGTGAAGGTCCTTGGCCTGCCCTCTGCCCTGCACGAGGTGCTGCTTGTGCAATCACAACAATCACCAGCAGTAAAATCAGCCAAATCCAAGATGTGACCTTACCTTGCATGAGACAGCTAGTTAGGTGTTAGCACCGAGACCTACTAAATTCATGTTGTTAAGGTAGGAATCAGGAGACATTTGTAGATACCAGTAAAAATTCTGTCTGAAAGAAGATCCTCTGATGGTTTGTGTGTCCTCTTTGGTGGCATGATCTTGCTAATATGGGGTGGTGTATTTCCAGGCTGTGTGTATACCCAAGCTATATGGTTTCTGTATTTCCCGGATGCACAGCTGCAAAAAAAAAAAACCCCAAACAACAGAGACCAATTCCTTGCATGATTTTAACTTCACTGTACTGATACCTGAAATTCATTTGGATTCCAAATACCACTGGAAATAAGTCAACAAAGGCAAAGCAGAGGTACCCTCGTACAAGCAGAGGATCCGTGGCTTTGGAAGCATCCTGCTCCACAGCAGGTGTGCTGGACTGCACTCTCATCTCACAGAGCTGGGATGGAATTCAGAGATTTGGCCTTTTTATTGTCTTTATTGTTTTGAATGACAAAGACTTTCAGTATAAAGTCTGGGATGGGCTGAGATTGTCACAACGTGGAAGGATGGGAAAGTGCCCCATCTGGAGCTTGATGGAGTTTCTATTATAAATGAAATGAAGAAAGCCCATCCAATGCATGGGACCCTACACACCAGTAGCAAACTGGTGTGTACTTGTGTATGCATGAGCCCACCAAGGGAGGGAAGGATGGCCAGGTGCCACTGACCCCTACCTAGGACTCAGAAGAAGTGTGCCATGTTCCTAAATCTCACACTGATTTCTGGTACAGGTTCAGACAAGCCATTCAGCACCTCTTTTTCTACCAAGTCTTATAAAATGTGGAATCATCATATTTTCATGCCTAGCATCTGCCAAAGCCCTGATGGAGGATGGGATGGCAATCCCAGGCACCACTGGAGTGGGGATCTCTGGGACCACTGGTGTACTTACCCTCCATATTTGTAACAACAAATCAATTTGTATTTGTGATTCTCAGAGGAGAAGGAAATCATTCGAGCAGGTGGCCTTTAGGTGTCAGAAGGGACCCTCACTTCGAAATGCTGTGTAATAGACACACACAGAGCTCGGTGTGAGATCCAGGCTTCATTAAATCTGTACATCTCCCATTTGGGCTTCTTCTAAAGGGTTAACAGACGCTGCAAAACATTTCTAGGATGAAGTGCTAAGATTTAGTGTACTGAATTAATTCTTAAATTAGAACAGGGGATTTGCACATGATTTCTAAGGGAAATTATCTTCTGGGTAAAATTAATACAGGAGATGTTTCAACATCTGGGATGGCATTATTATGAGCAATGATTACCCAGAAATTGCCAAAAGAAAGAGATCACAGTAAACTCTTTCTTTTCCTAACCAAAATAAGCTGCTCTCCCTGAAGGAAGAAGACTATTTGCAGAAGCACTGGCTTATTTGGAAATGCACAAGAAGAAGTAAATTTTACATGAAAGAAAAAAAAAACAAACCAACCACTCCATGCTTTGCTAATGGGCGATTGGGAAACAGAACTGCAGGCAGTGAAGGTACCTTTCCTAGGGGGGCTTTGAGCTCTTCATCCTAAAAAGGTGCTTAATGTCATGCCACAGCTGTCTAGGGGTTTAATATTCGGGGGTGAAAGAGGCAACGTGCTGGCAGATGTGACCTGGAAAACCTCCAAAAGGGGTGGTTGGTCCATCCGCTCCTCACCCAGAGACCACAAAATTCATCCAGATGCCTCATCTTCCTCCAGCCTTTAGAGGGCTGGTTTTTTTCCCAGCCTAAAATTTAAGTAGGGCAGAGAGTAAAGCCAAAGCAAGACCTGCTCGAGTTGTCAAAACAATCACACACCAGGAGGAGCTTATAAATATTTATTTTGCTTCAGTGTTTTTCATTTTGTCAAGAAACAGGAGGATGCTTGAGTGGGAAAAAGACCGGTGGCACACTGGCCCCTGCTCCTTTCATAGGAAAAAAACTCTGATGTTTAATTTAAAAGGGCATAAATATAAGACAAATGCCTCTTTCCTTTTGTGTTAGTAGCTGGCTATTAAATTACATCACAAGTGCTACGTGTGGGACCAGGCGAGTGCATGGTTATTTCTGTCTCCTAAACCAGAGTGCAAGTCTCAAGGTAATTACTTTGGATCCAAGTGTAATTACCAACTGATCTGCAGGAACATACACAGTGGTGACATCCATTCGCGGCAGCATTAGAGCCTGATGATAACACAGCATCATTAACACAGCTTAGCTCTTCCACACGTGGCTACAGGCCATGGTTTTCCTCGGGAAAGGACTCACGGATGGGGGACCGAGGCTGGAGAGCTCACCAGAAGTCACCTGAGATCCTGGCCCTGCTCATCGCGTCTGCGTGTGCGAGCAAATCAGTGCGGACGATAGAGAACGTGATATCCTAATCATGGGGAATGAAGCCAGAACTGGCTTTTTTTTTTTTTCTTCCAAGATAGAGCTCCTTGGTTTTGGTATTTCTGCAACCTGCCCATTTCTTTTTCACTGTTGGGTTTTTTTTTCCCAAAGCATCAAACCCCCTGAGAAGGAGGGTGCTGAGTCCTGCTGCCACTCCCAGGGTCAATACCTTCTTTTTTGGTTAGCTTTTCTCTGTTTTACTCAGCTGTACTGTGACAGAATCATGCTTGGATTTGGGAATATTTTCTCTTGAGCTCACACCTCATCTGTCTCCTTTTGGAAGACAGCGGGTATAGGGATTTTCTTTTCTTTATTCTTTTATCTTTTGTTTTCCAAGGCTGCAAGCGTCACAGTAAACAACCCATTTATTCTGATGGTCTTGAAAGCTTTCTCTACACCTCCAAGAAGGTCAGAGAAAAGCTTCATGAAGAGGAAAAGAGAAAAAAAGATCCTCCTTTCTTTAGAAAATTGCCTGGTTTGTTACACACTTTCCTAGACACGGCTCTCCAAAGACAACACAAGAGACCAACCTTGGAAATTAAGATGTGCTGAAGAAAAACAGAACACATTTTTTGTTGTTGTTTTAAAGCTGGTGTTCTCAGGTACCTTTAGTTGTGTCAGTTCTAGCTCATAAACACAAACAAATGAAAAGATGACAAAACATAGCTTGACATAACTTCCCATAAGAAGCACGGGGCATAAAATTATACAAATAAGGAAGAAAACATCTCCCAGCTCCCGTGGGTAACAGTATATTTGCACGCAGCTCGGGTTCAGCGATGTTAAAGTGAGACTGACGGGGTAACTAACCCCTGAAGAAGGAGGTTTTCCATTCCGGGCAGTCCTGCTGGACTATGCTTGATGCTTTGAATGAGCCGAGTTACACAGAGATAGCTTCTTTTTCTTATGGTTTTTTTTTTTCTATTCCCTAGTTTTGCTTATGTGCCGGCTTTACCAGCGCAGCTCCGCAGATGTCAGCGAGACACGTTTTGTTTTCAGTTCCATCAGCATAAATCACAACTGCTCGGGTGAACTCAGAGGTACCCACTTTACAGTGATATCTGTGACATTAAGAGTTTGGTGCCGTGGTATTATGACAGCATAAAGCCCCTCCATGAAGCAACAGAGTCAGGCTCTGCGCTGTCCTGGAACGCCTTACAAAGCATGTTTGTTATTGCAAAGAAGACAGCGTTTGCCTTGGCTGTGAAAAAAAGAAACCCAGATCTGTAACAGCTAAGATTTCATCGCTACCATTTATCCAATGAGATTTCCAAGCCCCTTTGCACAGATACCCTGCTGCTAACATAGCAGTCAAGATCAGAGCACTTAATCAATCATTCACCGAGGACAAATATGCGTAATCCAAATTAGAACAAACCAAGGCATATTTTATATGACAGCCGTACAGATTTTTAAGGAAAAGCATTGGCAAGAAAATTGCATGAAAACAAAATTGTCTTGTGTTTGTGCTTAAAGTGGTAGATTTCCTAAAAGCTTCTGCGGAACGAGGTAGCCTCGAATACAGAGGGGCAAATCCTGCTCTCACTGCTTCTTTCACTTCCACATTTTCCTGACGAAGCTGGAGTTGCATTTGGCCCCCTCTGTCTCTGAAGCAGAAAGCCTGCTGCAGACCTCAACATGATGTAGAATCCTTCTTAAAAACCTTTCATATTTTATGATCACTGTCGATTCTCTTATGATCAGTGTTGGTTCAGGCTCTCATGAATCAAAAATCAGCTCGTGGCATGCATCTTAGAGCAACCTATTTGTCTGCAGGTAGCAAAGGAAAGTGGCACTTTGAAGAATAAAAACCCTCTGCCTTCAAAACGAAGCACAGGCTGCACGGGAGGCTGGAGCACAAGCCAGCAACTTAGACCTCCTATTCAGGCTCAGCTGTGGGCATGCTGGGTGACCTTGTGTTCTCCCATTTTCCTCTGGGTGAGGTATTATTTATCGATGATAATAAAATATAGGATTCTTCAACTACAACTCATGGTTTAATCTATTGTGTCAACTTGCAAGAGCTCCCTTGGACTCAAAAAAAAAAACAACAAAAAAAAAGAGATCAGAGGCATTAAAAGGAGTAAAAAAACTATCCATCTCTAACTGAAGCCACACAACTTTCATCCGAGGTCAGGCCCTTGTTGCCCTGGCTCTGCAGGGTGAGATCTCCATAGAGGAGCATCCCAGCGATGGCCTTTGAGAGCAGACAATAGCTGCTGCACAGCCCACAGCGCCCATCACTTTGGGATCCTCTTCAACACTGGGTACAAACCCAACAAGCAATGGGAAGGCTTGAGCCCGGCCAAGCCCCTGCCAGGGCAGCCAGCACTGCCTCCTGAAAGGAGGACTTGTGCAAAAGTGCTGAAAATATCTCTGCAAACGTCCCTTGCCCACGTCCCCCTGCGAAGTGGGCTCTAAATAGTTGCTCTGTCTTAGTTCTGCCTCTGCTTTTCTGGAAGGAGCAAACGCTCCCACAAAAGTTCACACATCACCAGAACCTGCCGTGGGGAGCAGATTGCAGTTTAGGGCCATGTTTAGGGACTTCTAAAGAAGGATTTCAGTCCCCCGTGAAAGCAGGGCTGAGCTGGAATGCAGTAGGGCTCATCTGCTCTACTCTGACTCTTGGTTTTTCAGGGACTTGGGAGGTTTTTCAGGGACAACTGTCGAGGTGTCAAATTCTCCTACCAAGCAGCTTACTGCGGCGAGGCATCGCTGTCAGCGCTGCTGGCGCTGGCAGGCTGGACCAGTTTGGTCGGAGAGGTGTTGGTAGAACCAGTGACCCAGCATCGCCCGAACTAAAGGCAATGGTGAATAGTCCAGAAATTCCTGGAAAAACAAAGGCAGGGCAATACTGAGGACTTTGGGAAGCTTTCTCTTGAGTGTCTAAGCAGAAACTTATATGCCTGCTTGCGTATTTTTGCATCCAAAGGTCAGACGGGGATTGTACTAAGACCTCGAAACAAGAGAACTGAGTCTCGGCTTCGAAGATCGGAGCAGAATGTGAAGTTTTGTTACACTTAAGGTCAAGAGAGAGCCTTCGTTTTGGTCCAAATTCATCTCAGAGTTGAGAGAAACCCTTGCTTCTCTGAAGCCTCCTGGAGTTAAACCCCAAAGTGCAGATCACTTCCCGCTAGCACAGACACGCCCCGCGAAAGGCAAAAATCCTCTCTCTCCTTTGTCTTCGGTAAATGAGAGAACCTCTGACCCTTCCCATCCCAAACCCATATATATATTTTTTAAGTGCTGACTTCTTCCTTGTTTGCATCAGTTTCAGTCCACCAGCTCTTGACAGCTTCCATCAAACGCCTGCCCCAACCTGGCTGGCCCGGGCGAGTGGCTTGGTCGAGGCGGTTTAGAGCGGGTGGAGCGATGCGGTTGTAGCATCACATCTTGGATTCACCAGCCTGAGTTATTAGGTACCACTGACAGCCCGAGGGCCTGGGGGGATGCACGAGTCCAAAGTGACACCAGCTCCCCGGGGACATAAAAAAGCCCACCATGTCCTTGTCAGCACCAGGCCTTCGCCTGATCGTCCTCTCTCTATTTCACGCAGGCTGGGGACAACTCTGCAAAGCAGAAAGGAAAAGGGGTGTCTGCAGGTGCCAGCAACCTGAGAGCAATGCTCCCACTTTTCAGCACCTGTACAATTTCCCCAAATCACCTTGAATTATATTTTAAGCTCGGATGCTCAGTTAATTCACCCACAGATCCCCGCTAAAGCACCTCAATGCGTGGCCCAGCTTACTTTTTTTTTTTTTTTCCAGCTTAGCTTTCATTTTATTTATTTTTAACTTTACAAGTTTTGACTCAGTCACTTGAATGGGAGGCCGCTGTGTGAAGGTGCACGAGGATGGACTGGAGCATCTAAATGGAGACCCCCAAATGTGAGCACTTTTCCCTTAACCTTCCTACACCATTGGGAATAATAATTCCTCGCAGGGCTGTTGCACAGCGTGATTCATTAAGGCTTATGAAGTGCTTTTAGCTCCGGCACTGGAAGGCTCTGCACAGGTTATTTTGGACTGCTCAGGTGTTAGGAGAAGAGGCACTGTGGAAGGAATACAAATAAATCAAGAAGAGAAACTGCCCCTTTCCTCCATCCAGCCCCTGCCCCCCACTGTTCTCCATCACTGTTGGTGTCAAACAGTTAATTTACAAGCCCAGCGCTTTACAAAGCCCCTGAAGCACCAATTGTCCCTTTCTCATGCAACATCAGCTCCTTGGTAAAGCCAGCTGAGTCTCCGGGGGTCATCCTGCTCCCCTCCTTCCCAAGGCAACTCCAGCCCCTATCCAAAACCACCTGGATATTTATTTTCGACCAAGTCCGATTCAGCATCACCCCCTCGCAGCATGATGCTGAACGCACTGAAATAACCCCAGGGTGCAGCGTGGCTGCCGTTGGGGCTCTGAAATGTGCCCTGGGCCTGGCCCGGGGAGGCAATATCCAATTGGTGAAGGTGACCCAGATATCCCACCCAACCCACCATCCCTGAGGGCAGCATCCCTACATTACCACACCAGAGCCAGGGAAGGACACGGGGAATGCTCAGCCTGGCAGGACAAACTGGGAGAGCGATAGGTAAGGAAACGAGCTGGTGTCTTGGGAAGGTGGAGGATCTCTCACACGACTCTCTAAAGGCGGTGGATCTCTCACATGGCTTTTTTTTTTTTTTTTTTTTTTTTCTTTTTTTTTTCCCCTCTCTCCATCTCCCTCCCCTCCTCCAGTCTGTTGCATGGGAGCTCTCGGCCATGCTGTTCCAGTTCAGGGGCTCCTGCAACAGAAAAGATCAGCTGTTGGAGAACCCATGGAAAGCCCTGGGGGAGAGCCATGGCCGCAAGGTAATCAGCAGGCAAAGTTATTACCATTATGCTGCTAATTAATTCCCAGCTCATTACGTTTCCTGTGGCTAATTTGTACTCGCCGCTGATTTGATTAAACTCATCTCTATGCTAATAAATGTGTTTTCCATTTGTTTTAGCGACTGTAGGAAGAGAGCCCGGTATTTACATATTTTGACGTTTATCAAATAAAACGCGGCGCCTGAATTAATTCTGCTCTGATTTATAAGTGGAGGAGGAAGGGGGGGAAGGGGAGGAAGGGGCTGCTGAGGGTCAGGTGAACGGCACGGGCGCGTGGCGGGGAAGGGGCTGTGCCGATGGACGATGCTCCCGGCCCCTTCATCCCCAACCCGAGCCCCATCCTGCCCTGGGATGAGCTCCTGCAAGGCGTGCACCGCTTCGTTGGATGCTCACCTCCCCTTTATTTCCTCTTCCCAGCTAAGTTTGGAGACGTGGGGCTTTGATTTGCAGGTACATTGTACGGTTCACCGACACCTTGTCGGGTGGGTTTCTCTTTGTCTTTCAGAAGTTGCTCTAAATGAAGATTAGATTTACACCGCGGCACCTAATTATAAGCAGTGACTTTGTTTACCAGTTCCCTTTGACAGGACTCGCTACAGTAATATTGGATGGCTTGGGCTTCTAATCAGATAGGGAGGCACAGACACCTCGTGGTGCATACATAAATATATGTGTTTTAGGCACGTGTTTTGCCCTCTCTCCCCCCGGTAAACAGGAGGGCAGAAAGCTCTGTCTGGCCCTCAAGCAGCTGCCTTTTAACCCCAGACTAAATCTTCAGGGCAGGTCTTCAGCGAGTGAAACTCCACTCAAAACAGTCGTCCTGGTTCCTGTAATGAACTGCTGCAGCATCAGTCTCCTCTTCCTTCGGGACAAAAATCCTAAAATACTCTGAGAGAGTAAGTCAGCAGGATTTGTGCTTTTGCATCCCTTAAATCCAGCCTTTCCTTCTCCGAGGACAGCTGGTGATGGTCTCCAAGCACATCCCCTATCTCCAGGGGTGTGGGTTTGTGTGGGTCATCTTACGTCGTTGCACGTACGGGTTTGTCACCCAGGATGGAGGCGAGGCAGGGAGTTGCTCCTCTCCTGAGGCTGGAAAAGGTGTGTTGGCTTAGCCAGGATTCCTGGGAGCTCAGGGTAGCTCTGACCCATCCTAGTCCCCCTCCCTGATTTTGTCTGGAAGTTTAGTTCAACCCGAGAGGGAATTTTTTTTCCGAGTGCTCATTTTTGGCTGGATTCTCTGGTTTCTTTCCCAGGTACTTTATGTTTGCAGGTCTCACCAGTGGCCCCAGCTTTTGTTCACACTCCCAGCACAAGTTTCCCAGCAAAGAGGGGCCCTAACGATGCCGCTTCTCACCCTGGCAGTAAGACACCTTCCACTTCACCCCAGGAAATCTGCAAACAGCTTGATTGCTTAAGGAACAATTAGCAGCCTTGTCTTTTGGGAGTGCTTTTGGTGCATCCCCTCCCCTGGAGCCTGCACCCTCCTGCCGTGGTACCCAAACTGTGGGCATCCCCCGGCTCCTTCCCCCCCTCATCCTCCGGCGTGGAAAGGGGGTGGGGGAAGTTTTCTCTCCTCTTTTCCTCACGCCCTTGCTCCGAGGCTGCAGAAACATCCCTGTGCTGCTGCTGCCCGGGATGCGGGGGATGAGAGCATCCCGCCGGCCTCAGAGCATCCTCACAGGGCTGTGCTGCCAGACCACAGCACCAGCTCCCTGGCTTCTTTGGAAGCCAGATCCTCTAAAGAGGACCTGGAAGAGCCGTGTCTGGAGTGACGCTGGGCTCAGGTCCCGTGGGAGGGTGATCCTGGTCCTCAGCACCTCCTTGGCTGCGCATCCAGAGCCCCGGGCGTTCCACGCTATTGTCTCAGTGTCACTAGAACAACCAGCCTGAGCCGTGCAATTGATGGACTTTTCTCTTCCCATAAGAAGGTTTTAAGCCTTTGCAAAACTGGGAATTATTACCAAGAAAAAAAAGAAAAAGAAAAAGAAAAAAAAAAAAAAAAGCCTGCCTTGTTTCACATTAACAGTCTTTGCTTTTCCCGGCAAGGTGGGACAATAGCCACACGCTGCATGGTATCAGTGTCACAAAGAACGGACCCAAAAGGCTTCAGCTCAGGACAAATAAAAGTAACATTGATTCCTTTTTATTTTTCTTTTTTTTTTTTCCCCTTCTTTTTTTTTTTTTTTTTTTTCCCCCTAGCTGGTATCAATACATTAAACAGCCACGCTGGAAAAGTGAAATTGATTCAAGGCCTTCAGTGCTCCCTGCCAAAAAAGCCTCCTGCAAGGATCTATTCTGTATTGAATTACAGTCTGGAAAAGTTCAATAGGTTATTGTACAAACAGAGAGCAAAAGCCCGTCAACAATGGAGCCAAAGCGATTGTGTGGCTCCTTTGTGTTTGCCAGCCCCGCGCCTCTCGCAAGCTCGGATGTTAAAGCAGTTTAATTAAAATGGTGGGCTTCAAATGCTTGGCAAGTTGGGTTTTTTTTTTAACGCACGTCCCCACGTAAAGACGTGTAGGTTGAGAGGTTTAAAGCTGCCTGCCTGAGCCGACAGCCCCTCGGTCCCTTTCTTGGTCTCTCAACTGCAGCAGATTTTTTTTTCCAGCTGCTGAGCATTTTGCAGCCTGTCCTGAGCGGGGAGGTGGCACCAGAGCTGGTGACCTCTCCCCCTGGCAGAAGGTGATGGTGACACGTGGTGCCCATGAGCTGGGGACACGCTGGGTGGGCACCAGAGCTGCGTGACCTCTTGGCCAGCCCCTGTCTCTGCAGGCTGGAGCTGTGCTCTGGGACAGTGTACGTGGAAGGGACGTGGCTGGGGGACCCTCCGGCACTGGTGTCCTCCCCCAAGGGACCGAGCGCTCCCCGGGGAGCAGCAGCGGGGTCGGGTCCCTGCCGCCGCGGTGGGTTTGTCACGGGTCCCGCCGGAGGGTTTGCTCCCCCGTTGTGCCACATCACGCGTTCTAAATCCCCCTCCCCATTTCTAATTAAGATTCAAATTGAGGGTAGAAATCATGTGTAAGTAAGATGCTAATTATTAAAGTCATTGATCTCCCAGACAATAAAGCGGGCTCGCTTTTCTGGCCTGCCCGTGTTTGGAGGTAGCTCTGAGCCCCCGCAAGCGTAAAAACCACCCGGGATACCTGGCAGGCCACATTTGGGAAGTGTGTAATGGTTGATTTTGCAGGGAGGTGAAGTCCCTGCAGCCCCAGCCCCAGCTGACCCCGGCCGCACATCCGTGTCCCTTGATAACTCAGCTCCCCATAATGATGTGCATTAAGCTTTCTGCCCCCGCCTCGCTGGACATCTGCCTGATGCCCTTGTCCATGCTGCACTCTTACATATATGTTCTTACTGGAGTAAACGGAATTTACTACTCGGTGTATGCTCGGAGAGTTCTTGTGGTCATTTCCCAAGCTCCAGCTCGGGGCCAAAGGGCCAGTGTTCCCCAGGGGTGCAAGTCCCAGGGTATGTGGTCCCCAGGAGCACAGCTCTTCCTGGAGACACAGAACCCATTGTCCCTGAGTGTGTGGAGCCCGTGCCCGGCACCTTGGCACCCAGAGCTGCGGGTGCTGACCTGTCTGGCTTTCGTGCCCCCGTGACTGGATGCAGCTGCATGGGCAGTGGGCATGTTTCTCCTGGACTGGCGGGCAGACTGCAACCGGTGCAGGGCTCCTGCTCTGACTGGACAGCCCACAGCCCTTCTCCTCTAGCCAAAAAATAGCCCCAGGAACAGTGAGGTTGGAGAGAGACCAGAGCTTGGCAGGTATCCTTGCAAGGATGCTGTCTGTCCTCTCCTCTCTGAAACTGTCCCCAGTGTCATGGTGAGGGGAGGCAGCCCAGCCTGGCCGGGCTGCAGGAGAAGGGGTTTGTTCATGAGCCAAAGAGCAAACCCACGGGGCAGGACAGATCGAGGCTTCATTCTCTTGTCCCCAAACTAGATGACCTTCGTGGCTGAACATCCTACCTAGGAGTCATGGGGCTTGGAGACATAGTTTGAAAAAAAAAAAATACAGGAAAGGATGTCTGAAAAATTACAGGGGGAGAAAATGATATGGAAAAGAGAATGCAACCAGTATGGGGCCAGGCTGCAAGGTGGGAGGGCAAAGCTGCCAAGCGGGAGGGTGAAGGTGGCCGGTGTTTTAGCGGCCACAAGCAAGGGCAGGCTCAGGAGAAAGAAAAGGCTGCAGGAGCGAAGGGATGCTAGCCTGGAAACACAAAGTGCAGTACCACACTGCACCAAAACGCTGGAATTAACATCAAAGCAATCCTGGAGCAAATGAGATTACGGTATGCATGTTAATGAGGCAGCAGCGCTAATCAGCAAGGATGCCGCGCTAGGAGGGCTGCACTGCCAGCTCCTGATTTCTGTTGTCAGGCTGGACTGGGCTTCCATTTGGAATGAAGATTTTGTTTGCTTTAAAAAAACATCAGTATTTTCGTGGGGTTTCTGGCAATCTCGGATTTGATTTGATTTCTTCAAGTAGATGTCTGGCCCTCCAGGGTTCGGAGAAGAACTTGGAAATAGGATTGAAGTGGTCCCCAGAGCCAAACTGAAAACCACTCCAAAGCCAAGGAGCGGATGAAAGTTGCCCAAAAATGTATTTTACTCTATTTTTAAACCTCATTATATTTAAGCCAATCTCACCAGCTTGCAGAGAGCTGAATACACGGCTTTGCACATAACAGGCAGTGTATTTGTGTGTTAAGCTTTCCTAAGGAATATGAAGCCACTCAAGATCCGAGGGGTCCAACTCTGCTCACGCTTGTATCAAGATTATTTTTTTTTTTTTCCCAGTGCCACAGTGCTGATGTCAGAGTTACACTTCACCGATGAGTTCCAGAACTGGAGCTTTTTAAAGTCAAGAGCCCTAAAAAAAAAACCACTTGCTTGGGAGTCATGTGGCTTCAGGCAAAAAAAAGCTGTAAAAGGGGCAGCCCCCTCCCCGGGGAGGTTTAGCTGGGCTAGGGGAAAGGATGGCAGGAAGGTTAGGGTAAGAAGGGCATGATGAAGAAGGAAAGGATTGCGATAAGGAAAGGCAGATAAGCTGCTCACAAGAATTAAAAGGGCAGGACCCGCAGCAGAGGATAGGCGTGAGTCGTATCTCTGCTACCACCGAGCTGCTGGGATGGTCCCAGGGGCCAGGGAGCAGATTTGACTTGGTCAGGGAAGCTTTGGAGCAGGGTCAGGAAAAGGGAAAGCTTGCTGGAGCTTTTCATCCGCCTCTGTAGCGAACGAACCCCTTGGAGGGAGAGGAAGAGAACAGCCACCCTGGGGGATGGGAACAGTGCAGCCTGTGCTGCGAAGGTGCAGACGGGTCTGGGGAATCAGCCTCTGCCTCCTCACCATCCCTCTGGAACCCTTCTGGTGGGAAATGCCATTCTGAGCCACTCCCTTGGCAAGGAAACCAGGCTCGTTTTGGTCTGGTTTTCGAACAGCCTTTCTTCCTGATTGGAGAAACTGGCTTCAGTGGGCCTTTCTCTCTTTTCTTAAGCAGGGCTGCGGTTCATTTCCGCTTCCTTCTCTTTTCACTGACAATCTTAGCTGCTGAAATTGTGACCAAACCAGAATTTGGGATATTTTGAGTGTTTATAGAGCAGAACAAGATGGTTTATATCTAAGTTTGCAACACAAACGTGCGTCTTCTTCAGGTAGCTCTGGGTAAGGAGCAGTGGAGGGCACCAGCAGAGCTGATAGGCAGTGCCCAGCTCTCATCCAGCTCCAGAAAACCCCCATTCCCCCTCTTTGCTTCAGGGAGGGCAATGACGTGGCTCAGCTTCGCAGAAATCTTGCCTGTCATCATGCAGAGGTGCTGCAGGATGGGGTTCCCTGGGCTGCCTTTCACCCCCTGCATCTCCCAAGTGATCAGATCTGGGCAGAGCAGCAGAGGAACGGGGGAGTAACCACAGGCAGCCCTGGGAAGGTGCAGCTGTACCTCCCTTCTGCTGCACATTTCCATGGCTGGGAGAAGAAGCTGTTCAGTAGTGCTTTCCATGCCAGGGAAATCATTAACAAATTAATCATTTACTAATTAAACGGCATGATACCCATGTAAAGGGAGTGTGATTATCCTCTTTTGTAAGTCAGGAAACTAAATGGCGTTTCTGATTTTAGGGGAAATTTGCCCTTCTTGCAACCCTTCTTCTGGCTTCTGCTGCCGCAGCCTTGGCTCCGCGGCCAACGCAGCTTCCGCAGAGCACCCGTCTCTGCACATCAGTGGGAGAAACCACCCCAGTTTGCACCATGTCAGGCACCATTTCTGCCTGGTGGCTGTTCCCAGGCTCCTTTCGTTTGGTTGGGTTTTTCCCACGTCCTTTCAGTGTCAGGGTGGGTCACAGAGGGCTGGAAGAGCCAGGCAAGGAGCCGTGGCTGCATCCTCACCGGGCAGCACAAAGGCTTGCTGGGTGCACACACCCTCCCCCCTTTGCCAGCCCTCCGGATGAATCACGCTCTGCAGAAATTACCCACCGAGTCAGGAGAAGTGAGAGCGAAACGCGAGCCAAGGTCTGATCTGCTTCTGTGCTCTTCTGATGGTATTTAGGTAACACACGAGAGATTAAACCTCTGCACACAAATAGCCTCTGGCAGCAGGTGGGATAGGTGAACCTTCATCTGCAGCATAGGAGCATAAATTTATTTGAAACGTGAGCAGGAGCGAAATTGGGAAGGTTGAGCAGTGGCAGTGCTGTCCAGTGATAGACCGTGGAAGTACCTTCCTCATTACACGTTTGAAGCAAGTTTGGGGATGCGCTGAAAGAAAAGCTATGGTCGAAATGCCAAGTTAGTGCATCGCAGGGATGTTTGTCCTTGCTAAGACCTCTCATCCCACCCCTACCTCAATACTTGTGCTCAGATATAACTGAAACCCCCCAGACCTAAAGTCAGAATGCTTCTCCTTCCTTGGTGACCTCGAGGTGTCCAGCACACACGGCTGCAGCAGCCCGAGCCCCGCGCACCTACCTGGAGTTGTCACAGGTATTTACTCTAGCTAAGTGCAAATCTTTACTGTTGCCTCCTCTGGACTTGGAGCGCAATGAAAACGAATTCCCCACGGCCTTGCCCAATAACTTTTGGAACAATATATTTTCCAGCTTTCTTTACTTTGTGTTATGGTTTCACACACTCAATCAATGGTGGATGTCACCCGGTGAGGTGGTCCTACCGGGCGCAGAGAGGAAAGCGCGCTGGACTTTGCTGTGCAGCTGTTTGCTTTCTGTTGTATACACAGAATAAAAGTTAATTCGGGAGCAGATAGAAAACAAAAAAAAAACCAAACCCCACTGAGATTAGGAACACAGAGAGATAATGGTCTGAAAACTAAAGCCTTGCTGACTCCAGGAAAGTAAGAGACTTCTAAGATGGTTCCTTTCCCCGTCATAACTCAATACAAATAAATAGAAAGTGGAGGGAAATGGAGTAAATTATTTCACTGCCTGGAGCGACAGATGAGCAAACCCAAATGGGCTGGGTTCTCCAGACTTGCCACACTTCTGAACGCCTTAAAAAAGACCATATTCAGCCGCCTGCTACTGAACTTCATGGTGGCCGTGCGTCCAAAGGTTACAATAACCAGGCATCTCAGCGTGGCTTTCCAGCTTGATTTCCTCAGCAGGATTTTGTAGGGATGAGGTGACACAGGGGTGATGTCCGAGAGCCTCCTCCATTCACCACTTCTGGGGACACGAAGAGTGTTTCACCCTGTGGGCACAACAGCAAAGGGCAGTTCGAGTTGCTCCTAAGGAATGAGGTTTGGGCTTTTGCCCCTTTGCAGCTCAGCGAGCAGCCAGCCCTGCTGCCTACACACGCTGAGGACAAGCCCCATTTTTCTAAGCCACAGCACATCCCTCATTCAAACACAAAGTGAAAGGATGCTGGAAAGCCACTGGCCTTTATGGTTTATTAAGCTCCTTGTGCAGGCATAATTTTAGACTGGGGTTTTTTTATCTTTTTTTTTTTTTTTAAAACTAGACCATTTCACCCCTGTGTTGCACTTCACAAAACCCACCAAGCCACCGTCTCTCCTTCAAAGTGAGGGAAGAAGGATGGGGAAAATCCCACCTCTGTTGCTGAAAGATTGACTGTATTTAAAAAAAAAAGAAAAGAAAAGAAAGAAAAAGAATAACAGTCACATTTCTAAACAGCTCTTTATTAAACCATCCAAACATATCATCTGCACTGGCGGATGTAAGGGCTGACACCAGACAAAACCATCAGATTGCTCCGAGAAAATGCATTGGCTTGTCTTGACAATTTAGGACTCTGTGGAATACCCTGCTCATATTTGCTGTTGATTTTAAGACTGAAATTTGCAGTATGAAAACAGACATGTCCAAGAAAGCATTGCTCAGCTTAAACTTAAAAGGACAGAGATGCAAGATTACAGCAGAGAGATGCAGCTCCTGGCTCCCAGCCCTTTCTTAGGAACCAGCTTTCACTTTGCCTTGGGCTTTTGGTCTATCAGCATCTAATGAAAGATGACAGTGCAGGCTCCCTTAGGGGCTAACGTGGGCAATTTCAGTTCTGGCATTTTAATTTATCTGTAACCAGCAGTTTTCAAAAGGGTAGAGCTAAAAAAGAACTTGGCTTGGTCACACACACAGACAAAAAAAAAAAAAAAAAGGGGGGGGGGGAGTTGTGACATAAAATGCATGAGGGGGGTTGCTTCGGTTTAACTCGTTGGGATCCTGCTTCAGGGCAGAGCAATGGCTGCGGTCTCTCTGCACGGTGGCTTGATGCTATTAACCCTATCCACCAGGTAGCTGGGGTTTCTTCGGTTAGAGTGGATTCCTCCATGCTTTATGGCTGTCGGTTTTAGTGCCGGGCACATCGACTATATTCTTGACAGTTAAGGTCCCGGCTTTTCCCATTTATTAATCCCCAAAGTTGCATTCAGACACTGCAATGGCAAAAGGTTAGCTTAGGATCAGTAGCGGCCGTAAATCCAGCACGAAAGGCTGCGGGTTCATCGCCAGCCTGCCCCGTGGTGCCTGGGTGCTGGGCAGAGGGTCCCCGAGCACTCACGCGCTCGTCACACGTCTGCAGCCCGGGGTGCTCAGCCTGCGACCAGGGGAATGGGGAGCAGCTGAACCCTCCGGCTCCACGTCCCACGGCGGGGTTCTGGCCGGGCGTCCCGGGTGTGCGGGACAAATGGCAGGTTACCACTGACACCACAGCCCGACAGCTGCTGACGGTGCCCGGCACCGGTTCATATCCGAACCTCATCAGTAGCTTTTGATGCTGACGTTTGTTCCCCGGCGCGTTCGATATCCCCCCCAGGCACCTGGCTGACCTCGGGGCACCCCATCCTGCCAGCGAGTTCTGGAAGGATGGGTTCGGTTCAGACACTGCCTGACCTGGGTTGGGGTTGCAAAAGCTTCACTCAGGATTGAATGGGTTAAAGTTTTTAAATTTTTATGATTTTTTTTTTTTCTTTTTTTTTTTTTCCTACTTCTTTCCACAGAAGAATTTCACTTTGCCTTTTTTCTCCCTGCTGCCTCTAGAGGACCAGGCGATACAAGGCACAGCTCTAGCAGATGGTTTTGGTGATGTAAAGCACAAGGGCATCGCTCCCAAGAGCTGCTGAGGCAGTGAAGTCAGAAATGAACTGATGCATGCACATGCCACAGCCCCTGTCCCAGCCGGCTGCAGATGCTCTGCTGTCCCCACGGCCCCCAGTTATACCCAGAGCTTCCTCGGCGGCCAATCCAAAATCTGCTGGAAGGGGTGAGGGGCCCTTTCCTCAGCACCCTGAGCTGGTTTGAGCCGGAGCAAACAGTGCACATGGTTCAAATGCCAGTACAGCTGGTGAAGCCCAAGGCAGCAACCCCTCGGATGCTCCTGCACCGCCCGGAGAGCTGCAGCATCTGCCCGGCAGGGCGAGCTCTGAGTTTGCTGGGGATCAGGAGATTTGGGGGGTTTATGTTTACATATTGCAATGTAAAACCTTAACCTTTTGTCCACGGCAAATATTGCCAGAGTTGTTGGAGAGTGAGAAAAGCAAAGCCGTATTTTGTCAATATTAGCCCGATAAACAAAAATTGAGAACTAACTGCTTCCTGTGCTTAGCAAATGAGAACTAATTTCTGATAGGCGAGGACGGAACGTCTCTTACCAACATCCCCCTTGCTTTAGCGAGATAATCCAGAGCTATATTAGGAAATACAAACATTTTTCAGACGAACTATACATAATTTATAGAGATGCAGATCTGCATTAGCCATAGCATTGCACTGAGCTCTCTCTACGTCCCTGGCTCCTAAAGCCTGGATCTCAGCTGTGCACGATGGGTCCGTTCGGGCTCTCTGGTGAAACCCTCTCCCAGAAACGGTTAAACACAAGGAACCAGAAATGATCCATAAATTAGGTCTGGCCTATAGGTTCAAAATCGTAAGTTATGGCCTCTTGACCTCATACTCTGAGGGGAAATCAGAAGCGTTTTTCTGAAGAGCCCCCACTGGCAGGAGGGGGGGGGGTTAATATAGGGCACAGCAGAGCACCGATGCAAATAAATCCAGCGCTGCATAATTGCAGGGGAAAAAAAAAAATCAATAAATAGCATGGTGGTTAAAATAAAGATATGCATATGGAGGTTTCGGGGTGATGCGTGTGAAGGGCTCCTCTCCTGAGAAGTGGAGGAAGGTGGTTGGTGTTTTTTCCTGCTTAGAGCCTCTAAAGACGACAAAGGCGACGGGTCCTCCGCTGCCCCTTTGACGAGGGGCAAGTTTCAGCTATTGTCTTCCCCAGAGCAGGTACCTCGCCTCCTGATTATTAGCATAATTAATAAGTGCTGTTTGCTCACTCGACAAAATTCCGGCGACATCGGCCACTCGGGCATCGCCTCAGCACGAGACACAAAAAAAAACCCACCCCCACTGTGTGTTTTGCCAGTCAAGGTTTTATTGGCACACACCACAAAGAGACCGAGCCCAGAGCAAGTCCCTTTTCACTTTAATATTTAAACCTCTGTTAAGAGGACGTCAATATTAACTCTGGTAATTGATGCTGACAGTTGACTGTCTGACCATAAAAAAGACAAGCGATGTAATTTAAAAACCCGAATCGTAGCAACCACAGCGTGCCGGCCACCGCAGCGAGGGATGCTGGGATGAGGGGCTGAGGTCTCCTGCATCCCTGGTGCCACTGGAGTGGAGCTGGTGGTGCTGCCCAGGACTGGATGGGACCCCTTGGGTTTGGCTGGTTGCGATTGCCCAGGCAAAGCCCTGGCTGTCATAGAATCACAGGATCATAGAATCACAGAATCACAGGATCATAAAATCACAGAATCATAGAATCATAAAATCATAGAATCATAGAATCACAGAATCATGGAATCACAGAATCATAGAATCACATAATCATAGAATGGTAGGGGTTGGAAGGAACCTCTGGAGATCATCGAGTCCAACCCCCCTGCCAGAGCAGGGTCACCCAGGGCAGCCCACACAGGAACAGAAACAGAAGGGTCTGGAAAGTCTCCAGAGAAGGAGACTCCACAACCTCTCTGGGCAGCCTGGTCCAGTTCTGTCACTGTCACAGTGAAGAAAGTCTGTAAGATTGAAGTCTAACACGGTGAAACATTGTACTCGGGTGGTGTAGGAAGTAGAGCATGTAAGGATCATTCACGTGCTTTGGAGTCCCAGCAGTGCCCTCGACTGTGGAGCCACATGGACCTATCGCATTGATGGCTTTGCACTTTGCGACTCTTTCTCTCGTGCCCGGTTCACTAATCCAGCTCTTCGGCTCGTTATTTTAGCGTCCCAGGTGCTTGATCCTCTTCAAATAGTTGACACCCTCTCAGTGCATTAATTCCTGCCTGGCATTATGATGCTAAGGTATTGATGAGAAAACGTGGGAGATAAGACTTGAATTGGGTAAGAGTAGGACTAACCTTAATTAATGCGCGTTACTGTTTCTTGCATGACAGTTTATCTGCTCTTAATTAATCTGGTTCAAAGCACATTATAGATACGTGATCATAGCCATTTTAAAAAGCATTGCGATGGTGAGAGGCTGTCACGGTCCAACAAAAGCTGTCCTTAGATGGCAAGAGAAGAAAGGTAGTTACCAGTGTGGTTAAGCCTTCTGCACCCCGGGAACTGAATGACTACTGGCTGCAGTTGACCTCTCTGTCTCCACATTAAATGGAAATTGAACTGAGCATCCTAGTGAATCTTCTTCAGTTTTGCCCGTTTTTATTGATTCCTGTAATTGTCCTAACGAGACGCTGCGTTTAACTTGTCTAGTCTCTCCCACCCACTATTTTGTCTCTAGCTGTTCTGAGAGTCTATTTTTTACACGGGCTGTTCTTGTACACAGTTCTTTACATTAACAGTATTAAAACGACAGTTCTTCTATATCTTTTTTTTTTTTTCCTTTTTTTTTAAATGTTCTCTGGGGAATTATGCCTCAAACAGGGAAATTGTATGTTTCATTATCAAAAAGGTTTCAGGCTTTATCAGAGTCTTTTTGTTATAGTTGTCATGGAGGTTTTTATTATTATTGTTAAATTGAATAATGGGGAGGAACCTGTTCCGCAGTCTTTGTGCAAGAACTAAAATTTAAATCCAGATAAATCAGCTCTGTTTGTAAAAGTGACTTCTTAAAGTTAACTGCATTTAGTTACAGTCATGGGAAGTGCAGCTTTGTTACTTTATCTGACTTCATCTGTTACTTTATCAATAACAAGGGGTTTTGCAACTGTAGCAAGGGAAGATTGAACCCAACTCTTACATGTAGATTGAATCTCTGGTAGGTGCGTTTTGAGGGACTGTTATTTCTTGGTCAGAAGACAGAAGTTTCTTTCTTTTCAGAAGAAATTCTCCCTTAACCTCTCAGGGCAGCTACAGGGATGAAGGCTTTTGGTAGTAGATGCTTCAAAAAGACCTGGAGGTGGATTTTCTCTGTAGCAAGTACCAAACAGTGTCTGTGGGTGGGGAGTGAGATGCTCCCAGGTGGAGCAGGTCGGACCGGTCACCCTGCTCATGGTCCTTACCATGGACAGTCCAAGCAGATGTTACAGGCACTGCTCATTCTCCTGTGGTGCAGTAGCTCCCTGATTTGAGCCGAATAACCGTGGATGGGTTCCCTCTGGCTTCACCTGGGTGAAGCAGCAGCGCGGACAGTGCCAGAGCAACCTCCCCCGTGGTCACGGATGCTGTCAGCAGTTGGCAGCACCTCAAGGGAAGCCTGCTCTGCACCAGCAGCTCAGCTGGAGGGTCAGGGAGCTGGAGAAATCACTATAAGAGAGGCAGGATGCTAATTATTATTCTGCATGAACTCACTATTATTCATGGGCATCAAACATCCCTGGGATGGCAACAGCTCCTGATTTCTTGGGGCTGGGATGGAATCTGAATAAGCACTGGAGAGATGAAAAGCTTGGATCTGAGCGAGCTCTTGCAGCTGGGAGTCACCGCAGCAGGCAAAGCAGAGGCAGCGGAGTGTGAGCTTTTGGAAATGTGGGTCAAATTCAGCAAACTGTTTTGAAATAGTTTTGTCTAGAAAAAAAAAGAAAAAGTAGAGGAATCATTTGAATATGTAAAAAAAAATGAAATAAAAGAAATCATTTCAGCATATTCAGGCTGCCCCAGACTTTTGGGATCTCCCAGTTCAGAGAAAGCATGAAATGTAAAGACTTTACATAATGTTTACTGTGACCATCATACTCATTATGCCTCTGAAAGGCATCGTTTTTTCCTTCAGATGCTGAAATTTGTGACAGTCAGGAATAAGAAGAGTCCCCCTGGATTGTTTTGGTGTTGGACTCACTACGGGAACTTTCCTTGTAATTACCACAGTAAGGCAAATTGCAGGAGGCATTTTAAAATAACAAGTTTAGATACTGACCTTTTTCAAAGGCTTTGATGAAAGACGTGAAAAAGTGGAATTCATTATAAGGTTTCTAATTTCCTGACGTTAAAATAGGAAAGACTTTCTCAATGTGCATCGTCTCAAAGAGTTATCATCAAATGTCCCAGTTTAACAAAGGTCCCCTGACTCTATGCATGCCAATGAACTTAACGATTGAATTTATAAGTCGGGGCTAATATGAGTCTACAAAAGGCAAGGATTCCTTTCTGTGTATACATTGCTGTCATACAATTCATTACTGTGGTATGAATGCCTGAATGAGTTTGGTCTAAAGGTGCACAAATACATTTAAATGGATTTAAAATTAGGTCTATTAAAATAACTACACAAATCCCCTAAAAGCATTTTGGGGCAAAATTAAATTCAAGACACACATAAAATATTAAAAAAAAAATAATTCAATATATATATATGTGTGTGTGTGTGTGCTTGCAACGTTGCTGTAATTTGGGTTTTATTTAAAGTCATAAGAAAGCACAAAACTAATTCTTAAAGCAATTTCTCAGGCCGTAGGGAAGGTAAACAAAGCATCTGAATGCAGTTTGCTCCTGAGAAGAACAGGCAGGATCCTGGTTGGGTGCCAGTTTGTTTATTTTTCCGTGGGTGGGGTTGTTTGGGGGCTTTATCAGTGGCTTGAAAGCCCCTATCCAAACCCATTCTTCAAGGCTTTGTTGAAAGACACAACGAGACAGTTCCTGCTCTAAAGAATTTACCATCTAAGCAGAAAAAAAACAAAGGGATTGGAGGAAAGATGTATTATCTCCCTCTTGCAGATGGAAAACTGAGAGGCATAACAGATTAAGTGAATCGCCTCTGATCGTTTAAGACAATCTGTGAGAGCTGTGCAGTGAACTTTGATAATTTAAGTCCCTGCGAGTGCCATGGCCTCAAAATTATCCTGCCCTGTCCCAACAGTGGGGGAGAAGGGACAGGGACGTGTCCAACAGGACACGATTTCTTCTCCTTTGTCCTTGTTTCTAGGGCTCGATGATGTTCACGCCCTGTTTTCCTGGCACCCCCCACGGTGCTCCCAGCATCTCAAAGGCAAAAGTCTTCCCGCTGGGGGACTGGTGGGTTGGGATGACTCTGGTTTGTTTTCCCAGCATGGTGAGATGTCTTATCACCAGGTGAATGTGTTGACAGGTAACAAGATTAACGGAGGGTAAAAAGGAGAGTTCTTAAGCACCTGTTGCTGTTCACTGATAAAACTGGGTCTAAACGAATCAAAATATCAGTATAGGAAGAAGATAACGCCATTCACTTTAGGCAAGAAAAAAGGAAAGGACAAAAAGAAAGGACCCAGAGTAGCAATCCAGCCTGTCCGAGGAGGAAGCAGGCTGGGAAATGGAGAGGAGTTGAGATGGTGACACAGATGGGGTGGATCAGGAGGCAAAGGAGGAAGCTGATAAATGAGAGAGGAGCTGGGTGGGGAAGGGAGAGTGGCAGGAGAGGATCAGCAGAAGGGTGATGAAGAGCAGCCTGGGGGAAGGAGCGTGTTCTTATCGGGTAAGTGATAATCCAAATGGCTTGGGGTAATTGCTGTTGTTGCAAGATGAACATTCAGCTGCTGTAATATACTGTGTTTATAGGCTATGGTCTGTGAAAGGAATATGAGAAGATAATCTCAGTGGAAAAGGCCTGTTAGCTTTCCTCTCCTGAGATACCTCCAGAGCTTTTAAAACAAGAGGCAGAAAATCCCCAAAGAAAGTTCTCTTGCCATGAAGTAACTAAGACCTGAGTTTCTCCCCAGTGATTCCCATCTGTCATCACCTCTCTCTTAAGCCCCCCCCCCCCCCCCCCCCCCCCCCCCCCTCCTCCCCCCCCCCCTCCCCCCTACCGAGCAGCCTTCTATCTTCGCATGGGGCTCTTCAAAACCCAACACGCAGCACGAGC
>WTSP01023399.1:0-41135 GCA_025331215.1 Actenoides lindsayi | reverse complement strand
GGGTGTTATCACTGCCAGAAGCAGCCACTGCCTGTGCAAACACGCTGCTAACTTCAGACAGTGCAGTTACTGAGAAGGGACTGAGGTGAAAAGTAAAATCACTGATCAAATCTAAAGGTTTTGGACCTTTTGGGAGGTCCCGGGGTGTGCAGAACCTGGAACTGCAACATCTGTGGCACATGCTGATGCCAAAAACTGGTTACCCTTTCCTGATGAAAATTTCTAACTCCCATTAGCTTCTCTTAGACACTTATCCTTAAGGAAGCAGCAGCAGGAATTAGTTCTGTTCCAACTCAAACCAGGACACCTGCACAGGTAGCACAACGTCATAACATGACTTTTAACTTTACTACACCAAAGGCTGGTTACAGAATCCAAAGCCATGGATTTGGTGCTACAGGCACTGAGGCAAGGGGCAGGAAGCAGCCCTCCAGCTCCCCCAGCTGCCAGCCAGCCCAGGGACCTGCCACCAGCCCTCATCCATCCAGTGACAGTTGGTGCCGACAAGGAAACTGGGAAGCTCTTTCCTGGAGGGCTTGGGTCAACCCACTACTGTCCAACTTAGCTCCTGCCTTCAGAAAATGTACAAGCTGGCAAAACAGTCAAAGATGCAGAGACAACCAAAACACCACCATTCAAATCCTCCTCCCTGGCACTCTGTTACCACAGGGTTCACCCTGTCCAAAGCTGCCCCTGAGAAGGTCTTTCCACAAAGTTTTCAGCGTTGTTTTCCACTCTGTCAAGAAAAGTCATTCAAAAGGCCAACTCAGCCCCTGTGGCCTCACAGGCTCGGTCAGGGATGACAAAAGCTGTGCACCTTTGGGGAGGTCTGGAATTTTGTTAAGTTTCTCCCTCCAGTGAAACATTTCTCCTCCCTTGTGTAAGTTAGGACAACCAGCGTGGCACTGCACAGCTGCACAGAAGAGGACTTCCATCTGTGTGTGGGCTACAGGCCAGCACTCGTGTGCTCCGCACCATTAAAAAATAGCAAGGAAAGCTTGCTAGGTTAAGAAAAACCACACTCCTAATAACATCTTCTGCCTTATCCAGCTGCTGCCTGGCAATATGGACACAAAATAATTTTACCCAGATGAACGTCCCACAAGTCACTCAAGTTAGCAACCAGCACCATCAACATACTGAAAGCTGCCCCGACCGGACGGCTTCTCGAAACGCACCCTTGAGGCCAGCACAGAGCCCTCCACAACCCGCAGCCAACAGCCTGGTTCTAACCTGTAGCCACACAGAAGACCCTTGCCCCAGAGAGCTGACGCTACTGCCTTTAACTTGAATCCACAACAAGAACACCACCAAAAAAACCAAAACACCAAAAAAAGAAAACAAACAAGAAAAAAGAGAGAGGAAGTTGCTTGCAGGCTTGAGGCCAAACCAGGTTATTTGGCATGTTTATTGACTGTTTTGCAGTCCCAACACAGATGGAAAATCCAGACTTTGCTCTCCCCTTCCACACCCGGGGCACACGGAGAAGGGAAGAACTCATCGCGATTACGCACGACGTGCTCTCTTCATCGTGAGAAGCCGTGAAAGTTTAAGCCTTTCTCTTTCGGGAGCGCAAAGTTACGTTTAAATTAGACAGAAAAAAAACAAGTCGCGTGGATTTTTCTCAAAAGGCTACTTAGGTGTCTGCCGTTTCCTCATCTTCCAGAGCATCTACATGGTTATATTGCTTCCAGGCCTTTAAATTACATTTTTTGAGAACGGCTCCTAGTTGCTTTCCAGGCCCCACTTCATACGTGTAAGGAAATTCTGTTCCTTGCTTTCTTTCGTACACAGAGTGCATGGTCTGCTCCCACATAACAGGGGAAACCACCTGCTTCACTAACAGCTTCTCAATGTGCTTTGAGTGCATGTACTTTTTGCCATCGACATTGGAATAGACACAGACCAGTGGTTTCTGAATCTCAATCGATTTTAGGACTTCAGACAATGGCTCTACTGCTGATTCCATAAGTCTGGTATGGAAAGCCCCACTGACCGGAAGCATTTTTGTACGTGTAAAATAATATTTTCGGGCATTCTCCCGCAAAAACTCCAAAGCCTATAAAAGAGAGAGAGAAGTGAGAGTCTTGCACAACAAAGGTTTACTCAGTCACCCCACCAGAACCACCTCAACAGCCTTACTGTGACAAAGGGAATCCCTTTCCCTACCCAACGACTGAGCGCATGCTGGAAAGAACACCCCACAGACCAAACGCTTTCGTCTGGACAGACTTAAGGCCGGACGTAACTTCCACACAGAAACGCAAACTAAAAGCTTTTAAAACCGAAATGGTAAGTTGGACTAAAGGGGGAGTTATTCCAAAGTAATACCTGCAAGTGTCCTGCAATGACTCTGCTGTCTGGAAACAAATAGTTTGAAATTTCACACACGGGGTTTTCTATACCCAGCGATTCACAGTGTCTACGGGCTTCCAAGCAGGCAAATTTGTAATTTGCCTCTCGCCGACCGACAACCGCTAGCATTCCACTGGGCACAGCTTCCGACGCCTTTTGCATGGCTTCGGCGCGCACTTTCACCGCGTACAGTGCTAAGGGGAGAAACAGAGATGCTCGGTCAGTACAAGCCCCCGAGGAAAACAGCGCTAAAAGGTGCCTTGCATCCGCGCGCAAGAAAGGGGGGGGGGCTGTTTACTCTCATGAGACATCGATGCTTTTAATGCTGTATTACACATATTAAAGTGAACAGTGGAAGTAAAATTTATACTCTAATTTAAAAAAGAAAAAAGAAAAAAAAAAAAAAGCGAGAGGGACACAGTGGTAACAGGCGATGCTTTGGAAAAAAGCGTGGGCCGGGGTGGGATGTCCTACGAGGGCATTCAGCACGTTCCCCGGGCACCTTCGGCAAAGCCCAGGGCTCCAGCGAAGACCAGCGCCGCGAACTCCCCCACGCTGTACCCCGCCGCCGCCACGCAGCTCTCCACCACCTGCATGGAGACAGACCCGAGGCCAAACGTCAGCCGGCTCCCGGAGGGGAAGCCCAGCGCGACTCGGCGCCCCTGTCCCGGTTTCCCTCAACCCGCGGCCGCCGAGGCCAAGGGGGAGCCGCGTCTGCAGGCCGAGGCCCGAGGCGGGGCCCGGCCTTCCCCAGAGCGGGCCGCGCCGCCCCGGCCCGGCTTCCCCCTGCCCCGCGCCCCTCACTTTAGGCCGCTGGTGGTTGAGCTTCTCCACGGCGGCCAGGGAGGCGACGAACACGGCGGGCTGGCAGTGCTGGGTGCGGTCCAGCTCGTCCCGCGGCCCCTCCAGGCAAAGGGAGAGCAGGTCGTAGCCCAGCACCTTCTCGGCCAGGCGGTACATGTCCCGCACGCCGGGGTACTGCAGCAGCCCGCGGCCCATCCCCACGAACTGGCTGCCCTGCCCGGGGAAGAGCAGCACCGTGCCCTCCCGGGGGCACAGCCGCTCCCGCTTCGCCGCCGCCGCCGCCGCCGCCGCCGCGCCCGGCTCCTCGGCCTCCACCGAGCTCTGCAACAGGTCGTTCAGAGTCGCCGCCCGGTCCCCACCGCCGGGGAGGGAGCTGCCCCGTCGCCGCGGTGCGACGCGGAGGCCGCCGCGCCCGCTGCAGCCACCAAGCCGCCATGTCGCCGCGGCCCAGCTGCCCATGGCCGCCGCCCGGCCTCCTGCGCCGCCGCGCCCCGCGTTGCCACGGGAACCGGGCGGCCCTCGCTGACAGCCGCCCCCCCCGCCGGGCTCCGGGAAGGAGGGAGAGGAGAGAGGAGGGAAAGGGAGGGCGGTCGGCCGGCCCCGGCTCTCGCCGCCCTCAGCCTCTCCCGCCGCGCCGGGCCCAGCCCGCGCCACGCTGCTCCTCCCGCCCGGCGCCGGAGGTCCCTCCTCGGGGCGGGACGGGGCGGCCCTGGGGGCGGGTACTGCAGCCTCACGGGAGTGGAGGCGCGACGGGCGGCAGCGGCACGGGAGCGGAGGTAACCCTCGGGCTGCCCTGCGCCCCCCCGCCCGCGGGACGGGACGAGACGGGATGGGGCGGGAGATCCGGCGGGAGCGGTGCAGCCTCGCCGCTGGAGGGGCCGCGGCGGCCGGGTCCGGGCTCTGCCGGTGCTTCCTGACCCCGCCTCACCCTGGGCAGCCCCTGCCTGGGTCCCGGTGATTCCCGCCGACATCCGCCGTGCCCCCCCCCGAGCGGCCCTCGCCTCCCCCGGGCCGGGCGGCCCGCAGGGCTGACCGCGGGCTAATGGGGGAGTTGGAAAAGGGCGTCCTATGGCGAGCGCGAAGCCGCTGGCGACAGCCCTGCGTGCCCGGGCCAGCAGCTCCCTCGTGGGCAGGACGAGGATGGAGACACCGCCCGCGAGCATCGGCCCCGCTGCTGCCGTTCGCGTTCCTGCCGGGCCGGGCCGGTACCGCGGCTGACGGGCAGAGGGGCTTTAGCCAGGCGAACACTGACTGACTGCTGCTCCATGCCTCTGGCACGGTTGTGTTTGGTTTTGTGTTTTGTTGTTGTTGTTTGGTTTGGGTTTTTGATTGTTTTTAAAAAGGAGGGAACTAACCGAGGAGGTTTATTATTGATTTTGGTTCTGCGGATGAGTTGCGCAGTCGGTCACAGCTGGCCAGCTGTGCTCGCACGCGGCTTCGCAGCTCTCGGCCAGAGGCGGTGACTGAGCGGCGGACACCGACCCAGCCCAGCGCCGCTGGCCCCACGGGCACCTGCAGTGCAGCACAACGCACGCGTACCCCGGGCCCTCGAGTGAGGGCTATTTCAGGCTGCTAGTTAACTAAAGGTATTTTCTTTCACCGCCGCTGTAACGTGCTCCTAATTTGACATTTCTTTAAGGGCAAAAGAATGGGCTTTTCTTGTTTGTTTTTTTTTTCCTTCTCAATTCCCAAGTGATGCTTATAAATCAGCACAAAATGTGCTTCACTCATTTGAGCATTCAGGGGTGAGATTATTATAAAAAAAAAAAAAGACAGTGAAAGTTGCCATGCTGAAGTTGCAGTTGGGCAACCACTGTGCATCAGGCGAAGTTATGAAACAGTATCAAGCAGAGCTCAGAAGAGATTGTATTACTGCCTGGAACGCGGCAGGAGGAAAATGAATGGGAATAGCAAGAAGTTCTGTTGACTTTATTTGGGCTGATTGAAAAGGATCCCAGTGAGTGGATTTTGCTCCCTTGTCTAATCTCTATCCTATGCAGCTCCATAAGATGGTTTCTTTCATTTTTTGTCAGCCTCCAGTTGAAATACCTGGAAAAGACAGTGAGCTTCTCAAGTTAGCCAAAGCATATGGGGCAGTGATATAAGATATACATGACATATGTATGACTACATCTCACTCCGTGACTGTC
Source organism: Actenoides lindsayi (assembly GCA_025331215.1). NCBI lineage: Eukaryota > Metazoa > Chordata > Aves > Coraciiformes > Alcedinidae > Actenoides > Actenoides lindsayi. The sequence continues at coordinate 35,826 of WTSP01023399.1, read as the reverse complement.
TGTCTGTAATGTAACCTTCTGTGCTGGGCTGAGAGGAGATGCTGGGTGGCAAGTAGGATGTAGCAGGTCAGTGAGAACTCAGAGTAGCTGCTGCTCTCCTTGTGCTTCGCTTGAGCGCAGCAAAAGGCACCCTTACTACCAGCTGCCCCACGAGCCCTGAGAGCAAGGGCCACCCCTTTTTGTGCTAGGCCACCAGATTTGAGTTCACTTTACCAGACTCCCACGAAGCCTTGGGCAGAGTCACGACTGTGACTCTCGAAGGCAAAGCACAGGGCAGAATCTATTTCCTGCAGAGCACTGCAGCAGCCCAGGTAGCGATGCTGCAGCTACCAGTGCACCTCAGCACTACCAGTTTACCTCTGGTTTGCCCTGCAGGGCACAGACCACTTGTAAAGCACTGGGGGTTTTCCAGTGGTGACATCCCATGAATGCCCCACTGCTAATAAAGCATCCTTTGGATGTGGCACTTCTGTTAGGTTTAACTCTTCAAAGAATACCTGGCAAGAGAACATAGGCTCACGCTGCACTTAAAACTACAACTATCCAAGAGAAACTTAACTTTTTTTAAGAAGAGATGTAGATGACACATTCCAAGGGGGTGGACATAGAAGAAAGAAGAAAAAACACCTACGTCAAGTTGGGTAGCTGTTTGGAAGGAAGGCAGTCAAAGGGAGAGCAGCTGTTTGGTAGTCAAAGGGATGTTTTATCTTTAAAGCACACTGTGTGTAGACTGTTTTATACAAACACACAGAGAGAAAATTAGGAGAGCTCGAGCAGTAAATGTCAAATTAGCACCTGGGAAGATTTTGTTCTAGTGTCCATTTCAGTTCCCCTTATGTGAATCTTCAATAAAGAATGGATTTATTTGCACCACTTGTGCTCTGCCATTTAAAAGGAGTGTAACCTGGGCAGGGAGAGTTGTTGTCTCTAAACCTGATGAGTACACCTCACATTATATCCTTAAATAGATACCACAGTTTTTAGTTATAAATACCTATTGTATACACTTACTTGTTAGATAGTTATATAACATGTATTGTTTTAAATTTCTCTTACTTGAGACTAGATAACAAAGGCTGCTTTTTTTTTGTGGGAGGTGTATTTTGTGTCACAGCCTGGGATATAACTTCGTTGTTAGTGTTGTGGCTTCCCAGGAGTTAAAGCCACAACACACCTAAATAGTTTATTCATCTAAGTTAAGTATGCACCCCTTAATTCTTCAGACAGCTATCTCAGGAGGAAGAAGCCTTTTCCCCGGGAAAATTCACATGCTGCCTCTTAGACCTGAGTAGAATCTTACCTGCCCTCAAAAAAAATACACAGTAGAGGGTGAGAGGGAGAGTACACATCTTGGGGACCCCCTTCAATAGGATGTTCACAGCTTTGTCAGTCTACCTCAAAACAGCAGGGCCTAGAAAACCCAGAACTGTAGGGGTGATTTAGCCCCACTGAGCAATTTTCCTTTGTGTTTTTAGTGCAACAGCTATAATTTAAGCCCCGTGTGATTGAGTAGCCAGCACTAACTTGCACAAGGAGGGGATTAGTCAGAGGTTTATCAGCACAGGGATATAAGCAAATGCAGTAATAGCAGCTTCCTTTCTTCCTTCCCTCTCAGTGAGCTCTCCCTGGGAGTGCCCAGAGAAGGGAACGGGACCAGCCTGCCTTTCAGAGACCTGCTCAAAGCAAAGAAGTGGTTTAGTTCACTTTTCATCAGGCTGGAGCAGAACAGCTCCTCTGTCACAACACATCTAGTCCCACCCATAGCACACCCCATCCCCTTTTTTTCCAGTGTGCAGTGGGTTTTTTTCCATGAGGAGGAGAACATGGAAAGTTTCTGTTTGATTTTATGCATGTTACAGCACCACAGAGAAACAACCTGCAAAAAGGTAGAAGCCCATTAGGCAGCAAGTTGCAATATTAGCTCCTTTGTTGGCCCTTTATTTCTCCTGTTACTTTCTGTATCTGGAACCAGCTTTGGGCAAGTTGGATGTCTTGGATACCTACAAAAGTTATTTTAACATGTTTGTAAAACACTGGCCTGCTGCAGCCCTCACTGCACTGCTCAAACTGCCTGAGGTCAGACTAGGGCTAAACAGAAAATGGGCAGGAGGATGAAGAAAACATCGCAGGGCAGAGATAAGAAGTGGAAACAGAAATAAGTGTGCGTGGGAAGAAAAGATTTCCAACTGGAGTGGTTCTTAGAGGCAAATACCTGCTGGGCACATGGCAGGTATCATCCACAGCCACCCAAGTTTCTTCAGTATGCATATCAGGGTGCAAGAATATTGTGCAACCAGATCTCACCTTGAAGTGGAGCTGGCATATAATTGGGAAAGTAGCAATTACTTCTAGGTTGTGTAACATAGATGCAGCGAGAGGGGCTGTGTCAGTGTCATGATTTAAGCCCAGCCAGCAACTAAGCACCACACAGCTGCTCCTTCACTTCTCACCCCTCCCAGGGGGATGGGGAGGAGCACCGGGGAAAAAAAAAGTAGAACTCGTGGTTGGAGATAAGAATAGTTTTAATAATTAAAATAAAACATAATAACAATAATAAAATCTAGTGATAATAATATTGGTAATGAAAAGGAACATAAGAAGAGGGAAAAATAAAGCCCAAGAAAAGACAAGTAAATGCACAATGCAGTTGCTCACCACCTGCTGACAGATGCTCGAGCAGCAGTCAGCTCCCCCCAGGTTATATACTGAGCATGATGCTCTATGGTATGGAATATCCCCTTGGCTAGTTTGGGTCAGCTGCCCTGGCCATGTGCCCCTCCAGCTTCTTGTGCCCCTCCTCGCTGCCAGAGCATGGGAAACTGAAAAGTCCTTAACTTAGGGTAAGTGCTACTTAGTGACAACTAAAACACTCTGTGTTATCAGCATTATTCTCACACTAAATTTGAAACACAGCACTGAACCAGCTACTAGGAAGAAAATTAACTCTATCCCAGTCAAAACCAGTAAAAAATGTAGTGGGTGTTCTATAAACATCACACAGATCTCATGCTGCACAGCTAACCAAACAAATGCTACAGCACTGACCAAATGCACCAACTCTCCGGCACATCCCTGCCTTTTACTTGCTCTCTCACCACAGACCTACACCAAGTAACCTGAGGAAGACAGACTTGGCTTCATCCAAAACTAATTAGTGCTGCTCCTTGAGTTAGTTACCCCTTTTTATGGGGAGCTGATGCTAGTATTTAATTTCTTGGGAACTGAAAGGTAGGAACTCCCTCTGCTGATGGACAGCTGTGGTCTGCCAGGCTGAGCCTACCAGCAGGTTCTTACCTTGCTGCATGGCTTCACTCCTCTTCTTCTCCTTTCTCCATAGTAATGCAAGAGAGAGTACTCTGCTGTGTTTGCCAGGTCCCGAGAAATACTATTGGAAAACCCAATACATCATTAGTAGCAATAGTAGTCAGAAGACTGAGACACCAACATTCAATTCAAGCCAGTATGTTCAATCTCTTCACCTCTATTTCTTCCCCTTTCCTGTTCACACCTGGCTTCACTTCCCCATTTCTGTTTGCCTCATTTTCTTTCCCTTGTCACTTAATTATTTCAGTGTTCTTCCTCCAACATACAGAAGGACAGACATGTAGCTACATCATTTAACCACTAGTATTTTTCCCATTTGAAAGCATTTAGCATTTTCAGCCTTCAGAACGCTTTCAGGCTTTCTTCCCTGGGGGGAAGCTGACAGAACCCCTGACAAAGTCCAGTTGTTTAGTACCTGCAGGAAACCACTCTGATATTGTTACTTTCAAATAAAGCATAAACCCCTTTGGGTCCTTGCTTATCACTTTAAAAAGTGTTTGACAGCTACCCTGGAGTTGCACAGATGACAAGTACTTTACAGCATGTGCAGAGAACTAAGCCTAGTGTGCTCTCAGTAGGCAAAGCAAGAGCGACAGGGTTAAGATTTAGTGAGATCTTAGTAACTTTAAATTTCTAACTTAATCTTTGGGAATTATTTATCTGAAGTCAACCAAAGAGAAACATTGTGCTTGGAGCTCTGGTTCCTATTACACCTTGTTGCTCCTGCACATAGCAATTCCTTCACATCCCAGTAAAAGCAGAGCCTTTCATGCTGTCAGTACGGGTGACAAGTAGTGTACACTGCAGCTGACAGCCTGCTCCCTCAGGAAGGCAACAATACAGATCTAGGTGCAGGAGAACCTGTTAACCCCTTTGCTCCTTTCAGATGCTCCCTGGTAAACAGCAAGTAGAATCCATCAGGCAGGAAGTATGGCAGCAATGACTACAGCAACGAGCTACGCAGATTTTCTCCTCCCTTCCTTGTTGTCCATGCTCCACCCAGGACCTAGTTGATACTCTGCCAGCACATCATTCTCCCACTTCTGCTCCCCAACCTTAGTTATGAATTCTTTTCTGCTTCATTTTTCTTTCACTCCTCCATTTTTTGTTCTATTTTTGACTTTGACTGTTGTGATGCTTTGCCTGCTGCCTTTTTTGTGTGCATTCCTATTCCCTGCCCTCCCCCGACTCTCCCCCCAGGCCTGCCCAAGCCCAGCAGCCTACATGCCCTTTCTTGTTTTCTCCTTACAAACTTGCTAATCCTGCATGCTTTACCAGGCACTCTGTGCTCTGCTTTGCCTTCAAAATTCTGCTCTGCTTCTATCACCAGGATTTTTCTTGATCCCATGCAATCTGGCTTGTGGTCCCAGCCACTGAAATCTCTTGGTTAAATCTGCATAACTGTATGAGCAGACCCCAGAGTACAGGGACAAAAAACTTAATGCAAGATTGCTCCCTTACTGGCTAAGCTTATACTTGTTCTCCAAAGAGAAATCCACTGTACCAGCAGAACTGTGAGCAGGCAACGTCATCCATGCACCATTTCCTATCAGTTTAAGCACATCTGTTGCAAGTGTGATTTCCTCTTCCTCACTCCCTGCCTCCTCATCCCAGTAATCATAACTACAGAAATACAAGCTTTTAAAACACAGGCCAAGACAACAGCCAAGTCAACAGGGCACTTTTCTTTGACAAGCCTCTGAAGTGCTGGTTGCTTAATTCTCTCTCCTGGGGCTTCCACGGTTGCTCTTTCCCCACTGCTGCAATCTCCTGATTCCTTCCTGCTGTCCCGCCCTCCTGCCTTGCAGACCAGCAGGAATGGGGTGTATTTGCCTACTGGATATTTGAAAAAATAACAGGTTTCGCTTCTGCCTTTTTTATCATACCTCTAATCTGTTTACATTTTAGCAAGCTAAACACAGCTCTTCTGTAGCGTTTGGCTTTTAGCCAGAAAATCTGCGATGAAGCTTTTTCCTGCTTTCCTGCTTGCTTTTTTTCCTGCTGCCTGTACTGTAAAGCAGCACGGCCTACCAGGACAAGGCATTACTTAGTCTTACTTCTGCAGGCAAATTTAATCCAGTACAATTTATAGAGCTGGCAGTTAAGATTGCTGCAACTGATTGAATGCTTCATGAAGAAGCCACAGGTATACTCCCCATTTATCCACTGAGATCTCTGTCCTTGTTTAGCAAAACATCATTTAAGTACTTATCTTCTCATTGTCCTCCCTGGTGTTTACTTTCAGAGGCAGCTTCTCAAGTGTCTGCTACTAAGTCGCACCACTCTTCCTAGCCACGGAGCATCCTCAGCACCCTTTGGAGGCTAAAAATGCAACACAACATACCCAATGATTTTGCTTGAGCACAGGAAAGCACACACCCTGCACCGTGTCGTTGAGTGCATGGGCTTCTTGGCAAATACAGAAATAAACTTATTTATTGGTGCATTTCCCCCCCCCCCCCCCCCCCCCAAGTGCAGGTCATATAACATCAAACTGCTTTATTCCTCGAGCATACTTCTTGATGAGGATATTTATGTAGGTAAGATTCAGTAATCTTAGTGCACAGAGCTGAAAGAGAAGTAAAGGCCTCACTTCCCCCCCCAAGTAAATGATAGGTTTCTGTATAGGGCTGAGTCCTGGCTAGTGAAGTTGGTACAAGATCCACTGATTTCAGCTGCAGACTTTCTCAGTCACAAGACTAGGCTGTGAATCAGGTTTACATGTGTGTCTATTTCTAAAATCTGCTAAAAAATGGAATTATTTTTTTTTGCAGTTGCCTTTTACAATTGCTCTGACAGTCAACATGTTTGGGTTTGTTTCAGATTCGCTGTCTCAATGGAAGTGGTATCAGCCTGGGCCCCAGCAGTGGGTTTCACCCTTCTGCCTCATGCAGGAGGTTTTTTAGGAAGCAGGATAACCAGAAAGGAAATCCCAGGGTGGTATGAATCTCTCCAGAAGCCATCCTGGTGTCCACCTAACTGGGTGTTTGCTCCTGTTTGGGGAACTCTCTATACATCTATGGGGTATGTTTTTCACCTTGTATTGAGGTACTTATCTGATTTCAAGGTTCCTTATAATATAATGCTGGACCAGAGAACTATTTATTGTATTCCTGTGGCTGTATCTTTGTAAGAAACTGGGTCAAGCTGCCTGTTTAACAGGTAAAAACACATTTTGGGAGTTGTGTGTGGGTTTGATAGGACATTTTGTATTCACAAGTATCCACATCAAAAGCAGGAGTTTGAAAAGCTGCCATTAATTAGCTTTTCTCAGTCGCTGTAAGGGGAAGGCCTGCCAAGCTAGCAGTGATGGAGCAAGGCAATGCTGGCATTTCTTCTATCCGTGCCCTTCAGTAGTTTTAGAAAAACAAAAAAAGGGAGGGCAGGAAGAGTTCTAACAGAGCTCAATTAAAAGAAACCAAAATCAAAACGTACATCTCCTTTTGAATCAAACTGCCAGGCTGTTAAACTGTAAGTGTTTGAATCCACCTCCTGCCTCCTTATTTAACTAGTTTAAAATACTTGACAGTACAGCAATTACTGTCAAATGAACAAGGAATCACAAGGTCAAATACCATTCCCACAGGAACCTTAAAAGTTTAATAATACTGTAGTTTAGCAGCCATTACTTTTAATAAGATGTAGCAGAAACATTTATAGTGTTAGGTTGTCTCAGACTGAGCAGTTTCAATGCTTTGTGTCTTTTCTGCACTGGGTTATTAAGAACTAGCTGCATGCCAAGATTCAGCATAGTTTTTTTCCTAGTTATCAAATACACATTTTTACTAATCCAATAGTACCATCATTTTAGGCTGCAATATGCCTTTTATGGCTTACCCCTCCTTTTCTTCCATCATGACAGTACATTTGAAGTGATTTGTAGCTTGCATATATGGTTAAGCTAGGGCTATAAAGTGTCAAAAAGATCAGATCTTTTCCAAGTTCGTGTTACACAGTCACCCTGCAGCTTATCTTAAATACCACACCACCTGTTGCAAAAGACACCTACAGACACAATATCTGAAACTGTATCTGAATGATAAATTGGCTCTCTCACATTTTCTCCTTTTGGTTTCATTTTCTTTCCAGAAAAGCTTTGTAATTTTTATAGCCTCATGTACTGTCCCTCCTTTCTTGTCACTGTTCTCTTTTCTTTCTCCTCTTACAGTGTGTATTTTTAAAAATTGCTCTCAACTCTTGTATATTCCAAGATTTAGCATTTGAATCAGATCATTACTGTCCTGGGAAGGAAAAAAAAAAAAGCAAGCATTTTATCAGACAAGAGCTGAGTGGCTTTCCCACGAAGGGCTTCCTTCAAGTTGACTGCACAATTTGTAACCCTGTTCCTGGATTCCTCATAATAAACCTGGATATCAAGTTAAATACTTTAAAAATCCCAATTGTGACAGCTTATCACTTATTTTGAAGATCATATTTATTACCAGGCCTTTTCTTCTGTAATCCATCACGTGCACACATTCCTTGAATGATCAAGACACCTCATTTCTTTAGACTCTTGAATGTATTAAAAGCAAGAAATAACTAAAAGCAAGATTAAATAAGCTTACATGCTTTTCTTGACATTTAGCTTCCTAGCAGACCTGTACATCATGGTCTTGGTCTGATGTCAAAGTTAGATGCATGAACAACAAAGTCCAAACTGTGGATCTGTAAATCACTTTGAAACAGATTGGGGTCCTGATACCCTTTACAAAGAAAAACCATTACGTTTCTAATGCCTACCCTGCCCTCCTTTTTGTTTGTTTGTTTGAATACTCTCTGCAGTCAAACTGCCAAAATACCAAAGCTGCATTGTTCAGTCCCTATGAAAGTAATGACCAAGAAGCAAGCCTGGGTCACTAACTGGGTTAAACAGAAAAAAAAAAAAATCCTTCCTATATAACTTACAAATGAATAAAAACTACTTGCAATTACTCCAAGGGATGTTTGTCTCTTCCTGAAAAAAATAATGCTTACAAGTTGCACTCCATCTTTGCTCCACTGTCAGCAGAAATACATGAGCCACTGCTGTCCAGCACAGTGCACAGTCCAGTTCACATTCCTACCATTCCTACAGTATTCAGTTAGTAATTCTGAAACCAGGGTGTAATTCCAGATGTTGGCATTTTATCCAGGGGCTTCTCCTGTAGTCACTTGGAATTGCTGTGCAGTCATCTGGACTGAAATCTACCCAATGTCTAAAGGGGAAAATCAAACAAGAACAGAAGACACAATCTTAGGTGATGAACGCTCCCTGTTCTAATCAGGCTTCTTCAACCCAAGAATAAACCTTACATTAGTAAACCCCTGAGAATTCCTGTCTTTATCAGCTCACATTCTGGGATTCCTTCAATGAACTGCTCTGTGGCATTAATATCTGTTCAAAATCTTCACAACATTTTTGGAAGCTCTTTCAGCAGCCAGAATGCCACAGACAGGAAGGGTACTAGATGCTCCCAGTGGTTAATTCTTCCCATAGAAGTCCTAAAATCTTTGTTCTTTCCATCTTTGTCCCATCTGCTCCTCCCTCTGAAATGGGACTACAGGGTTGCTCCAGCTCTTACACCATCGATACCTGTGCTCTGGGATGCCATACATTTTGCCCACTGCCACCTGTCAATTCCTACTTCTCTATAGTTCATCCGTTTTAAAAGGTTTTATTTTTATTTTAAAGCACCATCTCCCAGTACCAAAATTAAGCGTTTATTCACTATTTAGAGACTTACCTTTGACTCTTGCATCTTAGAATTGCTTCCACTTCAATATGGCTTTCTCTTTTTAAGACTGATATGTAGTAGGTCACCTGCTCCTCTGTGCCTAGAGGCGAGCACCTTGGCAGGATAGGGGATTTTTCTCTCTCCATATTGCTATCTGCATCTGGTGATCAGCCCCGTGTTGTCAGTTACTGTCCTCCCTTTTTTTCCTCTTTAATACTCTCCGCAGTCAAACTGCCAAGATCCCAAAGCTGCACTGTTCAGACCTTATCAAAGTACTGACCAAGTAGTGCCTGGATATCTGCTTTCTCCAGATGAATCTAGACTCTAGCACTGAAGTAATTTCATTGGATCAAGAATGTGTCGTTGCTTTCTAACCAGTGTACTGGATTACACCTTCCATTTGCTTTCTCCAGATATGGCTCCTACCTGGTTTGGAAGGAACTGGGGGGCTTCAACGAAAAGTCAGTGATTCCTCTGGGTCTGTACGCAGGGCAGCTGGCATTAAACTGGGCATGGACTCCAGTATTTTTTGGAGCTCACAAAATGGGATGGGTAAGTGGAAAAACAAGCTCCTGCTGTCATTTGCAAGGTGCTAAAGGTGAAAGTTTTCTATCATCTCTTCTCCCTGAAAATGAATCCAAGTGCAGAATAAGGCTTGCAGAAGTTTTCTAAACTTCTCTTTAATTCGTGCCAGCAGCCACCTGAGGGTATTTATGTATATACAACATCCTTAAATGTTTAGATTTCAAGAAGCAATTTCTGCCACCCTTTGATAAGAGCTTTGTGTGACTAGAAAAAGTAAACATTTATGCCTTACTGAAATTCCCAGGTATCTCTGGCAAACAGCAGTGATAAGAAGCTTATCATAACGTTACTGAGGTAATCAGCACCCGTTTTAGACAAGACCAATTTTCTGCAGTCTGAAGAAAACCAGCTTGCCTCAAAAATAAAAATCAATAATAAAAATCAATAAATATTTGCCTGGTTCTCTAAATAGACATGCAGTGTTGTAATAGTGGGAGACTTTGCAATCCATCATTGATTCGTTCACACTGCATCTCTTCAGACAGCATCTATGACATGAAAAGCCTGGCTAAGTACACTTAGCAAAGTGACTTGCCCAAAGTCACGCTGGGTTTGTAAGCAATGTAATACTTCCTGCTGTCAAGAGAGTATTTGTGAGAGGGATTTTATTCTTCCTCTCCCACTTCCAGCTGCAATGCTCTTTCTTCTGACTTTTATATCTTTTTATGAATCAACTTGACTCATAACTCAGCAGAAATTGATTTTTTTTTACTGTCTGTTTTCCTGAGAAGGAATTAACTTGCAGAGGGATCCAACAAGTGCCAGAGCTAAGCAGAAAGAGCCACACAAAGACTGTCTAGTCAAGGCAGTGTAACGAGTAAAACCAACACTAACCACCTTCCTGTGTTTCAGGGGTTGGCAACCCTTCTGCTCACGGCTGGTACGGCAACAGCTACAACTGCTTCCTGGTATAACGTCAACAAAACAGCAGCTTATTTGATGGTTCCTTACTTAGCCTGGCTGACCATGGCTTCTGCACTCAATTACCGCGTCTGGAAGGACAATCACAGCAAGAAGCTACCTGAATAAGCAGTCTTCAGCCAAGGAGATCCACAAGACTTTTCTAAAAAGTTATGGCCTTATTTTATTTCTAGCTGAACTACTTATACCATTAGTTTGCTCATTCCAAGTTGACAAAGCAGTACTTGTTAAAAACAAAGACACCTTTACTAGGCAAGTTACAAAAAGGGTGTATGCCTGACTTTTATAGCAAACTAAAAGATAGAGCTGATTGAAAAGTACTAGTTTTCTACATTACAGCATTGTATTTTATATGACAACAGCAATTTAAGTATTACCAGAAATAAGCATGAACTCCAACTTCATTATGTTCAGAGGAAGAAATCCAACTGTATATTAACAGAGCTTCCAGAAAGCTGTTTCTAACAGTGACAGGCATGACTGGAGCCTGAATCTTTCATATTTACCACTAGACACAATGCTTTGGTGCCATGATGTGTCCCAATACAGCATCCAGATATTTATCTTCCAGTCACTGCACTCTGAAAATGTTTAAGAAGGTATCTTTTCCACAATTTGTGCCTTCCTAGTTTGAAGCATTGTGCAATCAATCTAGTGTCATCTAAATGCATTAAACTACACGTAAACTTACTAACCTTGTTCCTCTGTTTTTATTGTTTTACAATTATTTTGAGCAGAAAAATACTGAAGGCAACAAGATGCTATAGCCTCAAAGACAGTCCATCTCTTCTCACCATTGCTATGGGCAAGGTAAACCAGGAAATTCAGAGCACCGGGACAGAAGCTGAGGGGCATCACCAGCATCACTGGCCAAACAGCACTAACATATTCCACCTGTACCCCCAGTGGGAGGCCAGTTCACCACTAGACCTTAAGAGTGGAGGTTGGCAGGCAGGCTGCTGCCCATCAGGGCAGTACATACACTGTAGCTACTAGTGTCTCCTACCTGCACCTTCTCAACTTTAGCTGCTTCGAAACTGAAACAAGGGTTTCTCCTCTTCAGGGTTATGGTAGCTGACATAGTAAGAGCTGGGATGCTTAGTTCAACCAGTTGCTTCCTGTAAGATAAAAAGATCTCTTTTGCCTAAGAGCACAACAACAGGCTATTTTTGCACACAGCTTGTGGCCCCACTGCACAAATCTTAATACTTTTAAAAACTCATTCTTGTGGTTTGCAAAGTATATCACGTTGTGATGAGTGAAACCTTCCCATTTACTCTAGATCCACAGGCCCACCATTACGTGTTTTCAGGCACTCTGAAGTGACAAATACATCTGCTGAGCAGCACTACATCCAGTCTCAAGCACCCACTACTACATATCACAGACAAACTTCCCCTACATTGGAAGTCATCACACTACATTAGGCACTTCACCACGTTTCTTTACTCACATTTAAGTAAGGAGTCCAAGAAAGTTCTGACTCCTCAGCAGAGACTGACATGGCTGTCAGCACCACTTCTGGCTCTGCAACCCAGCTCTCCCTTCTGCCCCACCTGTGTAGTGACTGAATTTCCATAACATGCAGATGGTTTATTTCTCCAGCCTACGTTCCGCTCAGTGGAACAAACCAGGTTTCTGCAGACCAGCCTGAAATAGCCTAAAATATCCCTCTCCTTTTCTGATCATGAGCATATTTGCAAATCTTGAAGCAAGGTTTAGAACATTTATACAGTTTTATAACTGATTGCTGCAAAATAGCTTAGAAAAAATTACCCACATGAGATATACTTCATGATTCACAACAAAACTTTTTGCAGCTTGTACATACACACAAAGCAACATAAATACAGCCTGAAATGGCTAAATTTCAGCCAGTTACACTGATTTAAGGAGAGGGGAAAGATTAGGAATGATTCATTTCAAACTGACATCCTACTCCCAAATACCTTCATCTTAGGCCCTAAACTTTGCAGTCCAAAGACTGCTTCAGCTTCTAACAGAGTTTTCCACATCCCTTTCATTCCTTCAGTCTTCTGCATTCCTGTGCTGCTCTAGACATTGCATCCTTCTCACTTCATGCCTGACCCCTTCTCAGAAATCTAGTGTCTTTAACAAGCAGGCTAAGGATGACAGACAGCAGTACAGGGTTCCTAAATGTCATGGGGTTTGTTAGCCTTTTTCTTCTTTAAAATAAGAAAAATGTTAAGAGCCATCAAATCTTTAATCTCACTAGCCTAGTGGCTAACTGTACTGAAATATATTATTTTCCCAACAGGTTTTAGAACTTCGTATAAAAGGGATAGATAAGACATACAAACTCCAACACAATTCAGTAAATTATAGTTTTAATGTTGACATGGGGAACTTGTGCAGTGTTTCCCAGCAAGCAAGCAATCAGGCTACCTGATTGACAAGTCAATTGCTCCAGTTACTGTCCCATTTTGAGATCTCCCATATTCAATGAACAAGACATTTGGTCAACACAAACTGATGATTTATAGAACTAAGCAAGACAAGGAAAATGCAGACAAAATGATCATCAACACAATATATGGTATATTCTTCTGATACATTTTTTTTTTCTTTGGGTTACCGGTATTGGAAAATAGTTGCATCAGCAGCTCATAGAACTGAAATAGAAATCTTGCTGTAAAGCATATCGGGGAAGGAAATTAAGAGAGTCAAGCCTCCTGTGGCTAGACAATGCATGTCACATGGCAGCTGTCTGTTTCATCCAGAAACAGGGTGCTGAAGACATCGTTAAAAAAGGTAGGGTGGTATTTGCAGGCTCTATCACAGTCGGGATTGAAGTTCACCTCCAGGATCTGAGGCTGCATAATTCTTTTCCCTGTAAAGGGGAACACAAACACTGCCTCTTAATACAAGCTCTATAGAGATTCTGAATCACTACCTGTCTTTAAGCCACATATTATAGAAAATGACTGGAAAAAAACAGCTTTTATGACAAGCTGGCAAGCCAACAGGGTGTTTTTATTTCAGTGATTTTTTTTGGTTGGCTGTTTTTTGGAGGGATGGAAGTCTGTTCTACCATCATTATCCAGATGACAATTATCCAACAGATTCTGCAATCACTGTGCTAATCCAGTGCCTCATTCAGAATGAGAATTTGCAGCAACTTAATAGGATCTCCCTGATACAGGTACCTTGCTTCACAGTCTGAAACTTGCAGGAAACTCTGGTTCTCCTTTCATGTCTCAGTACAAACCTTCCTTTCTTAAAGCTCTTAAGACATTACCCTTCCAGTTGTAGCAATCCTGTTCCTCTACACTCCAGCCACTCCCACCTGCCACTTCATCTCACTCATAGAAGGAAGTCAGGAAGTAAAATTTTCTCTTAAAACTTCATCAGTACAGTTCAGAGTCAAATGCATTCTGTGCAGACAAACAAAGGACTTTATTTCCTGTCTGGCACTGAGATTGTAAATGAGGATACAAGCTTCTCATGTATAGGTAAATCATACTAATTGCTTCTGTGCAGAGCAGAATCTATTTGTCCACAGGCTGCCTACAGCCATCACAGCCATGACTTCTGCACCCACACCCCCATCTTCACAAGGCTGGGGACCTGTGCAGCTCAAGTTCAGTCAGGGCTGTAATGTGAAATTGGTCCTTTTATGACAGTTTTCCTTGAGCTAATAATGTCAGTGAGTGGCTTGGCCTCCCATTCAAGACAGCTCCAGGACAGGTGAAAGAGCATTTGATGTGAATGTAGCAGACCCAAATTCAAACCCTTGCTCCACCTGATCTGAACAGCAAGGGCTCAGTTCTACACCTCCTGTTTCTCAATCATTTCCCTCCATGAAAATGAGTAATATAAACACTGAATCATGTTTATCCAGTTTGGGGCTCACGAATTCAAGAGAGACAGGGATCTACTTGAGAGAGTCCAATGGAGGTTAGAAGGATGATTAAGGGATTTGAATGTCTCTCCTATGAAGACAGACTGAGAGAACTGGGGCTGTTTAGTCTTGAGAAGAAAGGCTGAGAGGGGATCTTATTAATATCTATAAATATCTGAGAGGTGGGTGTTGAGTAGAAGGGGCCAGTCTCTTTTCTATGGTGCCCAGTAATAGGACAAGGATTAATGGGTATAAGGTAGAACAGAGGAAGTTCCACCTCAACATGAGGACAAATCTCTTTCCTGTGAGGGTGACAGAGCCTGGAACAGGTTGTCTAGAGAAGTTGTGGAGTGTCCTTTTCTAGACACTTTTAAAACCCTCCTGGATGCATTCCTGTGTGGGCTGCCCTGGATGGTCCTACTTTACCAGGGGTGTTGAACTTGATGATCTCTAGAGGCCCCTTCCAACCCCTACTGTTCTGTATTTACAGAATCAGTCACTGCAGCAGTGGGCTAGGGGCACCCACCCAACGTACAATATCTAATTACTCCTCTGGCAAGCCTGGGCATAAGCAATTAACTTCTTCTGTGTTCTGGGGACCACAATGTCACAAGAAGAGTACACCCAGTTCTGTTTAATACTCCTCTGGCAGCCCTTTTTGTTTTGGTGCCTCTGCTGCTTTTCTACCTACAAGAGATACATGTCTGGGTTGGGCACACTTACAGAACGTTTTTGAGCCTCCTGTTGAGATAAAAAATTCACCCCCTTTGCTAAATTTGCTACCTGTCCTCCACAACTGGCTGGAAGAAAGGCTCCAGGGAGTTAGCCACGCTGTGGCACTAACATGAAGCAGTGTTCTTGCAGACACTTGGCAACAACTGAGTAATGATCCTGAGGACATCAAAAACCATTGAAATGGTGAATGTGGTCCCTTCCCTGCTTCACTAAGTAACTGTGCATTGAAGACACTGGTCCAACCCTAGAAGCCATCAATAGTAAGGTAGCTCTTGAAGGTTTTCATAGAGAGACAGGTATTTCTGTAATTTCCTCAACTGTAAATGGGAAAGAAAAGTTGCTGCTGTCAGAATGACAGCAGTTGGGTTTTTGTGCACGTGGTGGGTTTTTGTTGGTTTTGATTGGTTGGTCTGGGGCTTGTTTGTGGTGGGATTTTTTTGTGGTTTTGTGGGTTTGGTTGGTTTTTTGTTTGTTTTTTTTTTTTTAAAAAACAGAGAATGGCAGTAGCAGAAGGATAAGGGAAGCAAGGATCCAGCCAAGCACAATGAACTGCTCCCCCACCATTCCTGTTAACCAGCACGGCAGACGCTAAACCCACAGATCTGCGGTTCCGGATGCGCTTTGATGTCAGTGGGAGGCACAGAGCACACAGCTCCCACTGCTTGCAAAACAGTAAGAGTTCAGACAGAAATACATTTCTTAAAAGGTCCACAACTATAAAGAATTCAACATTCAAAGAAATGAGCTTCTCACCATCTCTGCTGACGTCCCACTTGAGCATCAAGTCAATGGCATATATTGCTCTTGAGGATGGGTAGTCGCAGATGCCAAGAGGCGCAGGTTTAGCTGAAGCAACTTGGAACAACTCAGCAAATGCCTTAAAAATATTTGCCTAATAAGAGAAAAAGGTCTGAATGAGAAGTGAGGTTCCATAAAAGCAATAAGCGTGGTTTTGTTCACTTCATTCATCAGATTTTTAAAGAGTTAGTATAAATTGCACTAGCCAACAGATTAAAATCTGCACAATATTACCTTCAAAATGCCCATTGAGACCTGAAGACAACACAGTGAAAGCACTGAGCACCCAGCAATATCCATGGATTTCTCTCAGGAGCAAATCAGTACTACAGAAATCCTGAAAACAGGGCATTTAATATTAGAATTAACCCCCTTCTAAGGCATTATGCACAGTACTGCACTTATGTGGAGAGGAGGGGAAAAAGTAAATGCAGGAGAGTTCTGTGAACACCAGCAGTACAACTGTGAAGTTCTGACTTTTTCCCTGCCTATTAAGTTGCATTCTAGCTCTCTTCTGCAATGAAAAGTGTTCTACCCACTTACACCCCTCTAAAGAGGGTGGTGGGGACATGGAAATTTTAAGAACATATCACATTGGTATTTTGAGAAACAGATATTCAATGTGAAAGTGAAAAAAAATGTAGAGGTGTGATTTTTAGCATTGAGTTTATCCTGCAGTGAGCCATTCCTTCTGCAAATGAAAAGATGGTGTAATACTTCTTTGGGTACAATACTACTCTGGGTAACCTACAGTACATATTTTGACATCTCTTTTCACCCCTTGTAGTCTCTTCCATGCTATTTAAAACCTAATGCTGCCAAACCTGTCACACTGAGTATTACTGATAGGATACCAGGTTCTGGTTAAAACTAATGTAAATTAATTTATGGAAATCAACCCAACAGTTGGGTAATTTAGTGACTTTTGAAAGCATATGCACATATAAATGTTCAGTGATCATTCATTCTGTATCTTCTAGCTCTTGATACATACAGAAGAAAACAACAGTTCAGTTTTGTGCATGTTTCTGTACTATCTCTTCATATGCACTTTTTCTTTCAAGCATGAATTATAGGCAAAGTCTCAATGAGAAGGCCCTCATCTGCCTTCCTACATATTTTATGGAACTACAGTATTTGGAGCTTCCTCTTTCTAGATAGAAGTATTAGGGAACCATTTGCTTTCTTGTGAGCAGTCATTAATGCAGTGACCAGGGACAGGGCTCTGGCCAGCTTGCTAACACAGAGAAGCTGGGTCGGTAACTGGAAATTCTGCATTGCAGTCCCATAGGCAAGTTTTCATTTAACAAAGAAGGGTTCTAACTTACTAGCTCAGACATATTATGCTGGTGGAGGAGAGGTCTTTAAGAAAAGAGAGAAGACCAGTCTAACTTGTTTTCTTTTAACTAAGCCACAGTATACAAATGCAGCCTCTGCACTCTCCAGCCTGGCAGCGTAGCCCCTCAAGCACAGTACACTGGGAGCAGGGGCAGTGCTTATTTCTGTCAGCACCTGGGCAGAGCTGAGCACATCCTGACCTCGTGAGCAAGCTCCAGCGCACTACACGGCAAACTAACCTGCAAGTGTACAGAGAGCCCTTCAGACTGACAGCTCTGCTTAAAATACATGAATCAAAACCTGTGATGCCCTTCCCCCGAGATTACTATATACACTGTAATTTCCTATTTACTTTGGTTTTGTACTTGTTCTGACACCTCCTTAACTTGTGAAGCCATTTGGAACAAAGGAATCAAGAGTCCAATACCTCAGTGGTTCAGCTTTTCAGAATCAGTTAGCATTCTGCTGCAGAGTAGTGAAGGCTTTGAAAACAGCTTTCACCCAGTCATGTGAGCAATATCTGTAGCGATTAGCACACTTTATATTGCAGACTTCCCTGCCTTTTTTGCACAAAATAATAAATCTTCACATCCATGGGTTTAGACTATTGGCAACCTTATGCAGAAAAGATGGAACTTGAAAGAAAAAAAAAAATCCTGGTCCCAGGATTCTGAGGGCAGTCAGGACTGGCTTTACTACTAAGTCTAATAAAAAGAATTCTCATAGTGCAATCACAAAATAAAATTCCCAGATGCTAACAACAAAAATGTTTGAGGGGGAATTATGCTAAGTTAAGAAATGCTTCTAAAGTGAAGGTTAACATGAGATGTCCTTTGTGGAACTGATAGAGATGAAGTATATCTTATGAGGAAAAAAAAACCACCACCACAACCACCAAACACTTGTGGAGAAACTAGTTGGCTGAGGGAAAAAAGATCCATGAACATTTACATGAGAAAGACAAATTGCTGACTTACTTGTACTGTTGTCCAAGGATGTTCTGGATATTGTTTTTCAAACAGAGGGATAAATTCTTCACAGTGTACCTAAAACAGTTTAGCAACATCAAAGACTGTTTTGGCTGGGAATGGCTGAGCAATCAGCTGACAAGAGAATGGAACATCAAATATATCTTGCCATTCATGCAAATCCACATAGACAACTAGGGAATTAGACAGTTCCTGAATACCTTCCTTGTTACAGTATTTCTTCTTACAAAAGATCACACCAGTCTTTGACAACGAGTGGCTGCCATTTTAATAATCCTTTTACTGATCTCTATCAATGTGGGTTATATTCAGGATTAGGGGAGAAGTTGGGGAAATATTTGCTAAGGACTTAAGGTACTTCCAAGTGGATGTGAAATAGGTTATTTGGCAACAGTCACAAGGGAGGCACTGGAAGATTTTCTAACAATGGAAAGGCGAGGGAGTATTCTGCACTGTTTGCTTACTTGTTTTAATGTTACACCGGGAGCATAATTCATGACAGTGAAATGCTTCTCGTAGTCATCCAAGTCACCAAGTGAAAATGCCCTAAGGAATAAAACAATTCCTTAGCTTTCAAGGAGGCAGGTTTAATTCTACGCCCCTCGACACCAATAAGAATGTACCTACCTATTGGAGAAGCGCAGCCAGAACACATCATAGATATAGAGCTTGAGTGGTTTGATGGAGCGCAGCAATACGACGTAACGGATGTCAAATTTAACCATCCCCACATCCTCTCGGTGAAATAAGACTGGACTCTCAATATATTTGCACACCACCTACAACAAAGCAAAACCACTCACAGTAAATGTAATTCAAGTAAAAGGAAAATACAGTGTCTCTGAATCTGGATGATTTAAGGGTAACCCTGTGCGCATTTCAGTCTTTAGCAATGTGCATGCATACACAAAGTTGTTATGCAAACAGGTATCTTTTATCACACTCTTTGACATCAGGGTGAGGAAAGTGAAAGGCCAGAATGTAATAATTTTAAAAAATCAAAACATTAACCTTCTTTATAATTTCAGTGATCTTGTTGTTTTGAACCAGAAATGTGAAGCAATTCCTTGCAATGCAGAAATATACGTGCAGTCTACACACCAACAGAAATAAAACTGAAGTGACACTCTTGAGGTATGACCACATATTGCAGACTCGCTAGAAAAAGCTCCAATGATTCATCTGTCGTTGGCAAGGACACTACTTTGTCCCACTGAGCAGAGCTGTGGATCACCAGTAGTGATCAACCAGGTGACAGAAGCAATCATGTTCCAAAATTTATGACCAACACTAACTATAGCTAATGGGTGTTCACCTGCCAGTCTGAGCATTGGTGTTAAAGCAGCACCACACTGGAATATTCATTACTGTCAGGGCAAGTTGTATTTTTTAAGTAAGAGAACACCAGGCTCTTCGGAGTTCATCACCGCCACAAATGAAGCTGATCAGTTTAAATCTGAATCAATTCTGAATTGATTGAAAATTTATATGCTCATGGCCAGCATATGAATTTTGAGGAGAATAAACTTCCTTCTTTGTATTTTTAGACCTCCTTCTATGAAGCAGTTTTTTTTTTACAGCTCTCCCTTTTAAATCACATTCAAACCCATGCTCTCACCTTTGGGCTACTTTCCCTATGCCTGATGATATTATTAAGGTTATTGGTTATGTGGGTATCCAGGCTTCTGGCCAAGTTCCATGGTTTGCAGATCCAGTGATTGTCTTCTCCTCTGAAAGGGAGAGAGACAAAAGAGAAAGAAGCCAACACCTCTAAGTATCCACTTCACTTGTCTGTCTGAACAGCCACTTGACCTGATCTATGTGCATCCCCATAATAAATACTTCATAAAGCTGTGGGATACAGTGCAAGAACTCAGGACTTTTGATTGAGAGCTGGGAGCAGTAGGCCTTAGATGTATAGTGGAGAAAAGACAGCAGTAGCTTTCACTCATCTTTTCAGTTAGGGCCCAGCACACACTCACTGTTTATTTCCTCCTTCTGCATCCAACTCCTTCAGAAGGGGAACATAACCCATCAGCTGGATAGTATCATCATGAACACACACAGGTCATGGTGCCAAAATCATTCTGCCAGGAGTGCAAGAACATTCTGGCAGGGATCGTGCAATTTTCCAAGTTGATTCCTTAAGAACACCCCCAAAGCATTCACATTATGACACCGTAACTCATCTCTTTGGGAAGAAATCACGCAATACTTCAACAGTTCATAATGCAAGAAACTGAAAGCACACCACCATTGTCTCACTTTCTAGTACTTAGTCACCTCAAGAGGCAAAATTCTTTGAAATATCCTTGAGGAAAACAGGCAACATGCTGGTCTGTCAATGCATCTTCCTGAATAAGGGCAGGGTGACAGTTCATGTCTTCCTTTCCTCAACCTGTTAAAAGCATCCTGAGAAACTTCTTCAGCTTCATGATAAACAGCATAAACTGAGCTGCAATTAGTGGTCTTCACTTAAAAGGGTCTGTTTTGTTTGCTTATTTGAAAATTTCTATCCCCTCCTTCCCATTCCCTACACATTGCATTCCTGGCCAATCCTTGACATTAAAAAGCAAGTAAACCACCACGCACGAGGGATACATGGAAGGAGTGCTCCCTCCTGGTTATGCCAGTCAATAACAGGCTACACAGAGCAACGAATGGCCAAAGGAAACAAGTGCTGGGAGGCACTGTAAACAATTGTCATCAAAGAACCAACCTTTCAGCCAGAATACTATATGCCAGGTATAAGAGTTATTCCATTTGCAGTACCTAAAACTCTCTTACAAAAATAAACTCTTATGTTTTCATCCACTTCAAGGCAGCTGCAGCAGCAGAACAACTGTGAACTTAAAACCCTAAAGCTCTACAACTGCTCTACACTAACACTAAAAATCCATTTTACTTTCACAACCTTGTAGAACCCAAGAACTTCAAAAACATCTTCCACTCTGGCTTAAGTGCAAGAACAATTGCTACCGGTCCCCTGGAAAAAAAAAATCCAAACATTGGTTGCAAACGCATTTTGATCCTTTGTATATTTATGAAATACTCAAGGTAAGATCTTGACTAGACCAAAAAAAACCCAAAACAAACAACAGCCTTCAAATCTGTCTTCAAACCACGGCAAAGTTTTGGTATTTCAAAATGCACTGCTTAACTATTATTACACTGAAGAAAAAAAAAAAATAGCAAACCAACAAAAAAAGCTCACACTTCCCTGGTAAAATTCACTTGAATATAAATACAGCAAGAGAAAACTCACAGTGGTGTAACAGCTGTCAAGCCCAAAATACAGGCTACTGGTCTTTGAAGAAAGTGGGATAAAGAAAGCACAAAATGACAAGAAGTGGAAACATAAGCCACCTTCTTTCGCGCTGCTGAAAGTAGCTGATGAACTGGGGCAGTTCTGTTTGGAGGTTAAAAGTACGAGGCAACCATCTCGGCCCATCTGGTCCTCCAGCTCGTCTAGATATGGATGCCAGGCAGTCTTTGACAGTCAGGAGGTTCTCACATGGGAACTGATTCAGCATTACCTCTGGCCTTTCCTCACTCAGCTTCCTACAAAACAGAGAAGTTGATGGGTGAAGGAGGAAGGTTGGGGAGGCCTTTGGCAACAGTCTTTATAGCAACAAAAGAATTTATATTATCAGGGGAACAATTGCAACCTATAATCTTTGAAGTGTGAGAAGTTGTAGAGGATGTCTGCTTCTCCCTCATTGTCTGTGAACACAAAACGAGGATGCGTCAGGTTGTTGAGGACTTGCTGAATGTCTGTGAAAACCCTAGAAGAAAAGGTAATACAGAAAAAAGTCAGCTTGGTTTCTGAAACCAATCAACCTGCGCTTGAACAGAAGAAAGTTTTAAGCTTGGCTTTCCACAAGAATTACCCTTTACTAATACACACTGTGACAATCTCCAGAAACATTTCAAATTTAAGTGGGACAGATTAAAAAAACCAACAACCCATTCTGAGACAGAAAATCTCAAAGATATTTAGTTCCTACAAATTTCACAAAAATATCAATTCATAAGATAGTCACTAACTTTTCTACATGAAAAGTCCCTGAGTGACACCTTGTAAATGACTTCACTGCTGGAAGAGCTCTAAAAATCAACCTGCTGTCATCCATGAGAAATAAATTCATAGGAAATCTTGTCACTTTAATTCAGTAGCTTCAGAAGACTATTTTTGATTGTTCAGAACTTCACGCACAAAGAGACATTTACAAACAATCAAAACATAGGAAAATATGTACTTTATGTATATGCAGGATGCCCTCACATCCCCATTAAAAAGCCACACTAAAAGGCAACCCAAACCTGACACACACTGACAGACCTGAGCATAACCAAGAGGGAGGTGTTGCATATCTTAGGAAATTCCCCTCTCAAATAAAAACAGTGACTTGGCTGACATGCTCAAATAAGCAGACAGTAAGATAGGTTATTTTGATGATTTTTCAGCTTACAGTGAGGTCACTTCATTCAGAATTCAGCATGATGACTCAAAAAGCAAGACAGACACAGCAAACAGTTCCCATGGTACGAGGGCATTCAAACAGACTAAGCAACAGCTATTTTTTTTTTTTCCCCCATAAGAAATTATATTCCTCCTCCTTTCTAGACCTCTTCTTATTAGTTGTGTAACTTTCCTCCTCTGCTACTAACCACTTTGGAGATATATTCCCCCAGGAGAGAAGACTCTAAACAGTCACAAGGGTAAATACATTCTTTAAAAAAAAAAAAGTCTGTAAGATGTTTTGCATAGCTCCATGTATGACATACTACAGTGGTTATACGATTTACACTGGAGCTTAAGGCTAAGAGAGATGACTTCACTGCAGGTGAAGGGTGCCAGCCTGACATCTTTGTTGAAAAAAGTCACCAAGCTTTCCCCGCTGTTACAGGAGAGCAAAGTTTCTATCTGCATACAACCCCCCCTAGCATTTCTTTCCGCATTATGTGGCTTCTTGGCTTCTCCTTTTAAGTCTGCACGCTAGGAGAAAGTACAATATTTGATGTACTGGATCCAGTCCAAATTCTGCCAAACCAGTTTCATATAAGAGCTATCTAAATAACCACTGGTTTGGAGTAACTTCTAGTACTTGCTGAAGCAAAAGGGAATGAAAATGGCGTGCTGAAGATAAAAGGCCTTATAATGCTGTAACAAAGTCTTGAAGCACATCCCCACACAAACACACGTGCAAGAACACACACAACACAAGAAATACTAGAATTAAAGTTGCTCAAAGTCCCAGATCACTCCCTTACAAACTCACCTTACAATACAAGTTATCATCCCACAAAGACACTGGTCCTGCTCCTGTGTAGCTGGATCCAAACCTAGATAATAGATCTTAGCAGCAATAGGATCATCAGATCTATGCAATGGACCTATTCTGCTTGTTGAATCCACTCAATAAACGTGAGCAGCAATAGTTTTTGGTTTTGTTATTTTTTTTTTCTCCTTGTTGTGATTAAGCCCCTTTAGCATGGTACAGAAATATTTTGCCAACATATTGCACAATTTTTTTTTGGTGGCAGTGTTGGAATGCTGGCCTTCAGGATTCCTGGTTTGCAGTCCAGGCTATGTGAGCGGTACCTGACTTCCAGCTCTGGAAAAATGGGCAAAAGTAACACAGCCAAGTACAGAGTTTGGTACACTCGTTCTGAAAAGCAATGTGGTTGGATAAAAATTGCATAATGTTAAGAATTTGGAGTACAGCCATGGTTAGAGTTGCGCTAGGGCTGTGCAATCATTTGGTTATCTGCAAAACCAGTCCAGTTGCAGTTGCTTTCTCTGGGACAGAAGTGAAACCCTGCTTCAAAATCAGTGTTACGCTGGAGCTATGAAGGTCGGCCTCCTTTGCATAAGAACTGCCAGAGACCTTGAATACACTTAAAGTTCAGAAAAAGGTTTCTACTGAAATTAATGGCAGTAACTCTATAGGGGATCTTTGGGAGTCAAGAGGGTAAGGCTTCCTTCCCCTCTAGTTGCAGCTACAGTGAATACCTTTGAAACCTCTGGTTCATCAGCTGATGGTTCTCACAGCAATTCTTCCAACTAGGGTAACAATGAGGCTGAACTATAACCTAAGGTGTTAAAATGGACTAATCAGTGCTTAAGGCCAAACAAAACCATAACCCCTGTGACAAACTCCCTTATTCCAGTCAGAAAGAGGCAATGGTATGAGAAATGCTGCTGTAACAAAGGCCTGAGGCCAAGGCATTTGGCTTTACACAGCATGAAAGGCCACCTGGAGAGCCTGGCAGCATCTGATAACTCCAATAAATCTTATTCCGCATCATTCCTGAGACATCATTTAATCAGAAATGTGTCCACCCACGTTTTATTCCATATTTCCAAATACATCATTTAGTAACAAATTCCTCCTACTGCTACTTTTCACAGCTGAAGAGCAAAGTGTTCTTTAAAGAAACCAGGGATTCAGCTGAGAGGTGGGTCACCTCCTCCTGTACATTCAAAAATCTATTTCCCCCCAGTGTTAATTCACTCCAATGCTCCATGTAAACTCCACACCACACAGAAATACAAGTAGTCACCTGCATTCAGTCACTCCAAACAGCAGGCTTGCCCCCCCCAGTTAAACATTAACATCAAAGAACTTACTTCCTAAAATCTAATCCTTATCTTTCAAAAATTTCCCCCTACAACACTGAGCTGCCTTTACAGATACACAGAAGACACTGGTATCTTTAATACATAATTATCAAAGACTATTAGAAAGAGTAAGAAAATTCCCAGTACCTTACAGCTATACAAAAGATTTCATAGAGGTGCTACTCATTAATAATAAAAAGCCTGCTTTCTTAATCTTGAAATCATGCTAAAAATTCATGTGCCAGAATGCTCTGGATTATGTATCTTAACACTTGCTTATAGAAGACAAAAATGCAGCACAAAAGAAACAGGGGAGCCCAATCTGTTTTTGCTAAGTGCAGGAAGACCACTGAACTAAACTGGAAGTTAAGAAAAGAGGGGAAAATAAGGCCATTCCACGCTTTGAAGTTTTTAAGTTCCTTCATCTATTCTATATGAAATCCTCTTACTATAAAAGTCTTTGAACAGTCAAAAGCTCTGGAAGGCAGATGATTTAATAATTCCAGAATGAAGATTGCATAAAAAAACACTATTTAATGTATTTCACTGCCAACACCTATGTGTTGTGAAGCGATCAGATTCCCTGAGGCACTTCAGTGTATCCACATTTGAAAAAATCAGACCTGTTTACACTGCATGGAAGGACACCTGGAGAGCCTGGCAGCATCTAATCACTCCAATAAATCTAAACCAAACCAGAACAGCAAGCACCTGACAAGTGCTGGGTGATTCTTTTATTGCAATCTAAGGAGCACGTAGCATCTTCTATGGTATTCCCTGGTTTTTAATTAAATAAGTTGGTACACATTCCAATGTCCACTGATAAAACACATCCACACATATACATAAAAATACAGACAGATAAGTGCACCAACACCCATTCTGGGTTTGACAGATGACAGAACAATACTGCAGTAGCAGCCAACCTGTTTTGGACCTTTCATTTTGTTATCAATGACACTCTGCACTAATGAAGCCAGCTAACCATACTTCCTGAATGATTTTTTTACCCTTGTCACACAGAAGTCCTGGTCCCTACCTATGCTGTAAAGTTTGGGGTTAAAGAAAATATTATTCACGGAATTGTGCAAATAAAACATGTTAGATGTCAATTAATTTACTCAAAGCATATAAAGCTAAGAAGCAGTTCTGAGAATCAACTCCCAAAGCACAGAGCTGATAAGACTGATCAAAATAAAGAGCTGTCACCTTGTAATGGCTTTCTGGGCATCTTTAAAACATTACTGATGTAGCTGAAGAGAAACATGAAAAGGAAGATGAAGAGATGATCAAGCCCAACACAAACTGGAAGAACCTTTCATATGAATTTTTTTTTTGTCTTTGACACATGTACTTCTTTTATCCACCTTTTTTTCAAGCCAGCAATCAGCAAAACTGGATAGACCAATCTCCCTAGAGCAGCAGTTACTATTAATGCTGTAAGACCTATTTGAACCTATAATTTTGCTGTATCAAACTACACATACTTGCTCCCCTGCTTTTCAACATTCAGGTTAAATGTTTATTTTATCTTCCCATTCTCTTAGGTCTACCTGGAAACAAGAAGACTAAGAATTTGTCCCAGGTTCTAAAACTTCACAACCTCACACATTTAATTTTTTTGCAAATCCCCTTAAACCAGTGGCAATACACAAGGCAGGGCACACACCTTTACAGGCTACGATCATCACTGCTTCTTTCCATCTCCATTAGAATGCACCTATCTTTGGCTCCCCTATCTGAAATAGAGGCAAGTACACTGAATGAAAACATTGTATTTGCTTCTCTTCACTGTCTTGTAATCAGATATTTCAACTGCATAGTGAAATCTATGCTGTGACAGAGCAGGTTAATGAATGCCTCTCAACTCAAAGTGACTTTGACTTCAGTAGTTCTTCTCAAGTAAAGTTGGTCTAGTGAATAAGAAATCCCCTCACCACAAGAAGCTGGGGTGTGTGCATACCCACCAATACCTTTCAGCCTAAACTCACAGATTAAGCAAAATGTCACAAACAAGAACTCAGATCTGTGTCAGATTACAAACACCCAGGAATGCAACTCACAGCACACACTACATAATAGTATGTTTTTCTAGAATAAAACTAGGCAATCTAGCCATGCACTGCCTCTGCTTTTGCTCACAGAAGTTCCTTCACAATATTCTTTCAGTTTTCTTCTGAAATAGTTTCACACCATACACTCCATTTTTGTAGTGAGGCACATATCCAACTTAAACCATCCCAGATTGTGACAAGATTCCTGTCTGGCCATCTCATCTGAAGAAGGGGAATAGTCTGTTATTACTCACGCAGCACAGAGAAGCACGTGCATCCCTATGGATGCACGTGAAGAAGAGAAGTCTTTAGTCTTTCTTATATACTTTCTTATACACTTTAGTCACACTCCTTAATGAAAGCAATGTTATAACATTATGCAACTTTTCTTTCCCCCAGAAGATGGCACTTACTTGGAAAAAAAATAATCTAAAGGTATTTTTAGAAATTCTATAAGTGACAATCCATTTACTCTGAAGAATGCAACAAGAACAACCAGTAAGTGAGAATCTTAAGCAAGTAGCTACATATGAACACACTTTTGACTTGCCTCTGTTGTTCAACGCTGGTAAAGGCTGTTCAGCCTCAGCACACTGCAATTATTACACTTAATCTTGGTAAGAAAGCGTTTTGTTTGCAGATACGTACTTGAAAACTTTGTCTTTGTCATGAACTGGTGGGTTTATGGTTATAGGCAGTTTTTCCTTGTTTTCTGCTAAAATAGCCTAAAAACAACAACAAAAACCCACAAAAAGTTAGTACCAGGCAGAATAATGATCAGCCTTAGGTCAAAGTCCACAATATTCAGCAATATGAACAGCAGCTTAGACCAAACTGAATTTTAAAGTGTGCATAGTCAAGTTTGTAAGGGACTGAAAACCAACACAATCTTGAAGGAGAAGCTACAGATAAAATATTCTGTAAGACTCAGTGTTCACCCAAGTGTTTATTAACAACAGCCTGTTGAAGTTTAGCCTGTTTAAAGGTTTACAATTTGAGAAAATTTGGAAGTGAGATTCTGCAATTCTTTATCTCCATACAAATGTTCAAATCCATGCATAAAAGTGCATTTGTAGCCATAGTCAAAATGACAGCCCATCTGCATGTCTCTGCATTCTGTTCATTTTGGCACAAGGCAATTCCAAAGCTGCATTTTAAGAAACACATTACATCGTGTAATATGCTGCTCAGAAAAAAAAAGTCAATGCAAGAGCCAAGACAAAAGGGAATCAGAGGTAAGATGCCATTAATGAAAAAGAAACAAGGCTTCAAGACCAGGGCTTATCAATAGCCATAGCACCCTGAGAAATTCCCATTTCTCCTAAGAATTAAACAAAATGTCAAATCACAGATGGTCATGTGCAGTAGAAGACAAAATCAGTGTATTTCCAACAGAACGGCAGATTGACCATTTAGACATGATGTTTTATTACGTTAACTAAGAAAATTATAGGAGGCTGGAACCGAACTGTGCTCCTGTAAAAATGAGCAAAAAGCATTTTGCAGTCTTCAGCAGTAAACATGCTTGAAAAAAAACCACCAAACCCCTCATTCTTCTCCAACAGCTCTGACTGATTAAAGGAAGCACTCATCTGGATCACTGCTGACACTGCCAAAGAAAGTAGCTCACAGCAACTCTGGGATGGGAAAAGTGCATCTTGAGAAACCCAAGTAGCTGCTGTTCTGCAACAGCTCCCTAAGTTCCAGCTGCTGCAGGCTGTCCTCACGAGCTGCAGTGGTGAAATGTCTGTCCAGCCACAGAAATCTCTTCACCTTTAAGGCTGTTATAAGGAATAATACATAATTGCAAAGCATAAGCAAGCCCACAATTGTGATCAAAGATCTTGGACACTGCCTTCTAAAATAGATTGGACAGTAAAAATACAACAGAATTCCTGGGGTCACCTAAGAATAGGAAGGGAGCCTGTACTTTTAAGAGGCAGAGACTACAATTCTCAGAACAATATCAGAGGATTTATTACTCTTTTCTGCAACTCAAATGCAGGGAGCTGTTGCAGAACAGCAACTATTCTAGTCCCCCCAAGAGGTATTTCTTCCATCCTGGACACTGGTTTCTGCAATCATTGCCCAGTCATTACCTATAGTACCAGTTAAGTTACAGCCTTTGCAGTTGGAGACTAGAATTAGGTAACAGAACACGAAACCAAAACAAAATGAAACATAAAAGTTAAGCCACAATGTTGCTGTAACAACTCTGTGATTCTTTTAAAAAGAACACTGAAGCCTTTAGAGCTTTTTAAAGGAAAATTAGACTAAGAAATATAACATCCTTAGCTACAGTAAAAACCAACAACACAGCCCATTTAACAACCAATGATTCTTTGCACACAGTAGTAAAGCAGATGCAGAAATTGTACAGCGATAGCAGCAAACTATTTTGAAACAGTAAGACTTGCATAAGCAGTCAGAAACATTTTCACACAACTGTGTTTCCCAGCAGAACTGCTGGCTCACATATTAATGCTGTAAAGAGATCTCTGAAGTTGTCTGTAAAATTTTGGGTGTGCGGCTCTGCTTATATGAAAATAGGGAATCAGAAGTGTCAGCAACATGGTATTTCTTTCTAGGCATCTCATGTTTGGTGTTCAAAGCTGTGCTATGCCCATAGCTATTCTTCAATGGTCTGTCGCCAGGTAAGACCTTAGTCTACAACTAAGCATTGTAAAATAAAAGAAAGCTGTCAGCAATCAGTACTTTGCTGTTATCTCAAGGGCTGAGTGGCAGAGACACAGTAGAGAAAAAATAGGATGCTCTAAGAAGATGTTTTTAAGGTGGGGTTGTAAAAGAGGATACTGTTTGCCCATTTGCCATACATAGTTCTTTAACTTGAACTGATCATCCCAAGACTGAATTAAAATACACGCAAACATTATCTGAGATGCAGGCACTTTTGCCAAGAGAGTAACTGCAAGACATGAACTATGGGTGCACTGCTGTTCCTCATCTGTAAATGCAAAGTACATCTATCCCTATTTCAAAACCACAAAATGCCGACCAACCAATCCGACTCGGGTTACAAGACAGCCACTCTATTTTGAATGTATACATTCATTTGGCAGAAGCAGGTTAACTTTATCTCTGATGAGATATAGTTAATAACAAGCTGGATCCAGCATTTTCTGCCCATCTTCTATCATGAGAAAAAGATAGTTGGAGTAGAGATTCATCTGTTGAAGCTGCACTTTGAATGCTATGTGGCCAGTACAGCATCCTCACAGGCAGGTTCCTTCATTTTTCTTAAAAAAGAACCTCATGCAGACTTGGTTCATGAAAAAGAGATTCCAAACAATATTAGTTTCATGTTCTTAAAACCTTTCTCAGAGAGAGCTCAAAACAAAATAGATGAGTACTTTATAACAGTGCTATCAAATTAAAGATGTCTCTGCTCCAATATTTAATGGTTCTAAAGCACAACATTAAATGAGTAGCCAGGATGAGAAATATAACCACTCTTAAAATACCAAACTAAACCTTTCTGTAATTCAAGACAGACCAGAAGTGCTACAATAATAAGTCAAATTGGTAAGCCTCTTAAGACAATGTATCAAATACCTAACTGGAAAACAAGTACCTCATATGAAGTACCTTCTAGCATGCTTATAAAAAGTTCTAATATATTCCTGTGGTATTCTATAACTCATTGTGTTGCTTCAGTTTTTAAACTGTTATTTAACAGTTTATGTGTATAAGACATTGCTTGACTCACCATGTTTTCTTTGAAATAATTTAGGGGTTTTATTCAATAGCTGTACTCCTAATCAACCTTTAAGCCTAACAAGAACTCTTCTGATGTTTTTTGACACTACCTCTTCTCAAAAGAGATAAAATGTGAGATTTCTTAAAATTATACCTGGTAATGCTCATCGGATGGCTCTGGTGTAAAACAGTTGACATCCAACACTTCAGAAGGGACCCATGGTAACAAAACACACTTCCTGATCAAGCGATCTGTTTCCCCATAGGCATAATCACGAGTCACTTCATCTGGAGCAAAACAACAACAACTTTCTAGGAACTGCAGTTCATTCTCCACTGAAAATCTCATCACAGAAACGACTGCTGAACAGTTACTAATACCACAACTTATCTCTTTATCTTAATTTAATTAAAATTATCTCTAATTTTACATGTAAATAACAATTAAAGAACTACATTAAAAAAGGTATTATTTAGGATGCAAAAATTGTTCCAAAACCATGTAACTTAAGTCAGTTTAGTCAGACAGGGGATGTTGATAACCTCCATGAGATGGGGGCATAGGGTGTCCCCAGACCAAGAATACAGGAGCAAATGGTTGGCCTAGCATTTCCCAACTTCCAGTACTTGACTTTGACTCAAATTACAGACATAGACCTTTAAGGAATTTTTTTAACTCTCAGATGACTGAAACAGTAGTTTTATTAAGAGCAACGCAAGATTTAAATTCTCTGTCAATAAAACATCAGTAACATTTTTGTACTGATAAAGGCCTCTATCTCACATAACTTTTAAATTTGATAGTGTTACAAGTACGTAGTCATTTCAGTCTTGAAATATTGGTTCTACTGGGAAATGCTCAATTATTTGCAGGCATTAAAAAAAAACCCCAAACTACTCAACAGACACACACTTACCACCAGTTTCAAGGTCTCTCAAAGGCCAGAGAACAGTGTATGCAATTTGTTGGGGCATATAAAACAGAGGTGCTGCTGCAAAGCTAGGCTGATCCGAATGCTGAATGCGTGATCCAAACTCATCCATAATGTACCAGACAGGAACCTTCTCCTCGGCGGTCTGTGTGATTAAAGAGTGAGACATCCTGCACATATCAATGGCCAGAAAACCACCGCAAGGCAGCAGGCACTGGCAGCACCCCCTACACCATTTCTGTTTTCTGCTTCTAGCAGATTGTGAGCAGGTGCTAGGTACAGAGTAACACTCTCATCCCTGCAACTCTGAGGCTCAGCCAGCCTAGCATCCAGCCACTGCTAGGAACAGTCTGGTCCCATCTCAACTGCTCAGTTCCATCTTCTTTCTTATGCTACTGCCTACCAGACCCTCTTCCCCTCTACCAAACTGGCCAGTTCAGGGAGCTGAATCAGCAGAAAGACATTTGGTAGGATTAGTTTTGCTTCAGTTTATCAGAATCAGTTTGCTAAAAGGAGTTTGAAGTTTACAGGTTATGAATGAAGGAAAGCAGAACTGCCTCCTGCAATAACAGCCGGCACCATCAAAGCACCCCATATCATAATGAAATCCTGAATGAACAAATATACTTTAGGTTGCTTGGTAGTGCTACTGTTGCCTTTTTACAGAGGTAGAAATGGAGCACAGAGATTAGACTTCAGGTACTCAAGCAGCCCAGGGCCAGAAAGTGGAACAGAAAACAAGTTTAATTACAGGTTGAATTAATTGTCTTCTAGGAAATCAATTTTCAAGTGGTAAGACAGATAATCCCACCTGACTCATTAGCCATTCATGACAACATGATGGGAAACAAAAACATGGGTAGAAAGATTGAGAGATACTGTTCAGATCTCCCTTTTATTTACATGGAAAACAGTCACAATGAAACCCTTTCTCAGGGATTTTTTTTTTTAGGCCCGATACTACTGTGAGCTAAACTGATACCACAACTGATAAAGATCACCACTCTTGAGAACAACCTCAAGTCCCTAAGCTAACAGGTGCTGTTGGTCATGCCCACACTGCTCAGGGTTATCCCTGCCCATTCTGCACAGAGCTTAGCCCAAGGAATTGACCTTTCTCCTCTTTAACACAAAAAGACTCACAACAGCCTAGGAGCTACACTGCAGACTGTACAAGAGGGTTTCCAACTGAACCCTGAGGGTTGTATTCCCTCAGAAATAGCATGCACACACTTGCAGGTGTTTGAAGGCTCAGGACATGCTGATACAGTGCTGAAGGACTACATAAAGCAGAGGGACCAAACCTGGTGTGGTCTTATCCACACTACTTAAAAGTAACAGCTCTTGGAGTAAGCCATGACTAGAAACACTTAGGCTCTATCTTGAAGCTAGGTGGCTCTCATCTGAGGGTGAGCTAACATTTCACAGCATGGACAATTTGTTGCCAAATACAAACCAGTAAGTTACTTGACAGCTATAGCCCTGGTGTGTAAAGCACTCTATATAGGTGAGGGAAACGGTGAGCATAGCCAAGACACACTAATGTGAGACAGCTGATTCATGAGAAGTTCCTTCCTTCATTATGAGAAAGTTTGAGCAGAAAAAACCCACACAACATACAAGCAGATATCACCCTTCTAGCCCCCTTCTTTTGCAGCAGACTCTTCCCCTCTCTAAAAAAAACCCAAACCAAACCCTTGAAGTTCGTATCAGAAAGATGGTAGCAAGCTGCTGGTGCATTTTAGCCCTACACAGCATTTGCTCTCCCTCCAAGTAGAAGTTTATTCTGAAATGGCTGT
This sequence comes from Actenoides lindsayi, assembly GCA_025331215.1. Classification (NCBI taxonomy): domain Eukaryota; kingdom Metazoa; phylum Chordata; class Aves; order Coraciiformes; family Alcedinidae; genus Actenoides; species Actenoides lindsayi. Next base: position 2,430 of record WTSP01023399.1, on the reverse strand, counting down.
AAAGGACCTTTTTTTAATTAAAAATGTATCTTTGTTAATACCCTTATACTGGAATGCCTTCACACAGGATTGCTCAGGACTTTTTAGCACCTTAGTTCGGCTTTGGAGACTTACCCCTTGAGAGAGCTGGTAGGTCTGATTGTATTTCCACATTTCCTGCAACACTTGCTCAATGCTGCCCTCGTCTGGGATCTCCCCGTGAAAGTCGATTCCCATGAGGTTGGCCATTCTGTGCAGCAAGCCGGGTACATGAAGCAGCTGCTGCCGGGCGTGCTCCACACGGTAGGTCCAGGCGTGGTCGATGAGGAAAATGCTTACAGAGAATTTTGGTAGCATTACTACGGTATGTGTTTACACATGTAGAGACAAATGGTCCCTCAACAAGAGCTACGTTTCTTTGTAGATAGTTCGATAAATACATTTTCTCTTGCTCCCAAAGGCACTCAGAGTACACGTTGTGACATCACAGGTTAGGAACAACTTCCCAGCAGTAACTTACACCCTGTTCTTGTTCTAGAAAGCTTGTTGTGCACTAGTTATTTCCATGAAAATGAGGAATAAATACAGAACAGGGCACTTAGGTTGTAAGCCCCATTCCCATTCAAGGCCATAAATGGAAGAGTTTCTTCTCTCTTCATGATTAACTCCACTGCATCAACCTGATATTCTTGCCTGAAGAAGGAAAACTGCATTATTTTGCAAAAGTATTCCAAGGACCTTGTTAGCCATGAGCTCTGTGACACCTACTGTCATCTGTAAAACTAGGTGGAGAAATCTGCTCATCAAAAGCCTGTATCATCTGCTATTATAAGAAAAAAAAATTATGTTTTTTGACTGCTTCTCTTTTGGGTTTTTTGAGTGTTCAACTCCCACCCTCCCCCAAGATCTTTTTAGAAAAATTGCATTGTTTTAAAAGATAGACTTAACCCAATCTAAGATAGACCTAACCCAATCTAAGACAGATCTAACCCAAACCAAAATCATACACAAGCAGCACGGCTTCCCTTGACAAGTTTAACCCTTGTGCAAGCTGCATGATTTTTACAAAAACCACAAGAGTTATTAAAACAGAAGGATTCTCCACATTTTGGTTATATCCTCTGAAAAACTGAAACATAGCAGAGGTATCTGAATTCTACTTGATTAAAAAAACTCCAACAAAACGAACAAATAAACCCCAAGAACTTTTCCACCAAACAAAGCCACCCCACACTCGTATTTCAGAATGTTAAAAACATGTCATATGACATGTACACCAAGCATCTTGAACAATCATTTTATCTCAGATTCCACATACAGAAAAAACCCTCATTTAATTTTAATGCCAAGGTCAAGCTCTTTGGAAATCTGTCAGCAAACAGGCAGGCTGGTGCTCTGCTCCTACATTCCCATACATCTGAAGGCTGCAAAGAAGCCCAGGAGCTATTGGAGAAGCTGTTTTGAACTCATTTAAGAAGGCAATCACATGCCTGCCTTAACTTCAGTAACAGCAGATACCTGTGCTCTATGCTGGTTTTACTCATGAAGGCTAAATTTAGATTTTTAGGCTTTGTACATTTACCTAAGGCCTAGAAAAGTATGAAAGGTCAGGCAAAAGAAGTCTGATAGAAGCATGGTGTTTAGATCTCCAGTAGAGTTGACTTCACCTCACTGCCATTTATTAATATATGACAAATAGCCTGTTCTATGTTTGAAATCAGTAAGAACACAAAAAGTTGTGTTGTAACATTAAGTTGTTTCTTAAGCAATGTTTTTCAAGTTCCATAGCTGCATATTAGTCTCATATTCATAACAGTTGAGCTGATTCTGAAGAAAGCCAACAGCAACTTGATGTATTCAATTATATATGCATGCATAGCATGCCATCACATGATCATACTCTTGAATTACATTTTAGCCAAATGGAGGAAATGTAATAGTCTATGGATCATTATTTTGAAGCTGCTTAGTACCTCCTTAGCCTGAGATTCATGAATGTCACAATTATTTCTTCTCTCCCCCTGGCTCTGGTCATACAGCTTTGCACAGAATGTTAGGGGGTTGGAAAGGACCTGTAAAGATCATCAAGTCCAACCCCCCCTGCCAGAGCAGGATCACCTAGAGCAGGCCACACAGGAACATGTCCAGGTGGGTTTGGATGTATCCAGAGAAGGAGACTCCACAACCTCCCTGGGCAGCCTGGTCCAGGCTCTGTCACCCTCACAGTGAAAAAGTTTTTCCTTATGTTTACCTGAAATCTCCTATGCTCCAGCTTGTACCCATTACCCCTTGTCCTATCACTGGATGTCTATGCCTGGCTCCATCCTCCCAACACTTGCCCTTAACATATTTATAGACATTAATAAGGTCACCTCTCAGTCTCCTCTTCTCCAGGCTAAAGAGCCCCAGCTCTCTCAGCCTCTCCTCATAAGGGAGATGCTCCACTCCCTT
>WTSP01023398.1:0-91703 GCA_025331215.1 Actenoides lindsayi | reverse complement strand
CCTTCAACGTCCCGCCACCTAACAACCACCATCCTTTTACTTAGGCAACCGGGAACCCCCCACATTCAAGAACCATTTTACTTCCAAACAAACAAAAACCCCCCCCCCCCCCCCCCCCCCCCATCATCAACTTATAAAACACATATACATGTACATATAAACATGTATACAGCTCAACTGGCTGATGCAAGTCTTGGAGACAATTTAACTACTTCTGCCAGTATCATACCACAGTGGCAGCTTTGCATACAACGCTTTTAAACCATCTATGGTGGTTATGATATTTATCAGCTAAAAGAATTCTACTGTATTAATGCTCTTCCATATCACTGAGGACCTTGTCCAGTGTGGCAGCACCTCCCAGGTGAAGCTCGAAGCACCCACTGTTAACAGAAGCAGCCAGCACAGGACCTTGGACTCAGTAATTCTCACTGTAACAAACATGGGTGAGAAAACAGTAGCAACAGCTGCTTGGGCAGAACCTTCCCACTGCTTCTTCTCCTCCTGACTTCAGCAGCCCACAGAACAGGATTTCTCAGTCAGTCAGAGCAAGAGGAAGCACCCTCTGGCCACTGTAAATACAGCTCTCCACAAGAGCAGACACGGTTGAGCACATCCCACCTGACCAGTCATCAACCTCAGGCCACATTTTGAGCCATGGTCTGATAGCTTTGTGTGGGCTTTTCCTTGCAAAGCTTCTTTCCAGCACAAACTATCTGACACATAGTCTGTGCATATTCCCATCAATCCACAAGCCTAGATCAGTCACTACTGAAGCCGTGCAGCAGAAACTCTGCATGCATGAGAACTATAGATTTGGAAACCACCTCTCAGCTGTGGGCTACAAGCTCTGCAAGACAAAGATACAGCCACTGCTTGGCTCTCATCTCTGCACTCCTAAAACCCCTGTAAGCAAGAACGGAGTACGAGGCATCTAGATGTTAGAAGTTCGTCCCCCTTCCTAAAAAAAATAAATAGAAATGATCTCTGGTACATGCATTAGTCATGCTGCTTATGCCACACCTATATATTGTACTTCTTGTACTATGTTCCCTATGAATGAACAACCACAGATAAACTCCTTCAGCGAACATAAGGTGCTCAACACATTCTAGCTCTACTTGCATTTTGTGAATTTCCTAGATGGTTACCTACCGGAAGCTGTGAATGCCTTGAAGCTCTTGCTGTAACACCTCCTGTGTCGTTGCTATTAAGTCCAAAGCTCCAACAAACTCAGAAGTGGACAGCAGCAACTGTACTGTGGGCTGCGTTTGGTGTACAGTAGCCATCAACTTCAGTTTATTATAAGCTTTTATACAGTTATTTCTGGTGAGGGACAGTCTTAAAACTCGCAGCGATCCTTCACACATTACTTTATCAATTTTGGAGATTTTCTCTCTAAGTAATTTTACAGCCTGGGAGGTTTTCCTGAGGTAGTCCTGCAACTCATGCTGAGAGGTCATTGCATGAAAAAATGCTTCTGAGCGCAGAGAAATCTGATGAGCAATATTGACTTCCACAATATCCAGGTAATGGCTCAGCTAGAAAGAGAGGGAGAAGGAAAAATGAACAGTGTTGTTAGGACTTGGCAAGTTTATCACCGTGCAAATACAGTAAGACAAATACCCTGAAAGTGTATCATGAGGACATTTTGCTAATAAAAATTAAAACCCTTTGTGAGATTAGCAAGCAAGTAACAACCCATTGTGGTTTGATAATTTGTTTTTAAATGAGCTCAAAATCACTTTGGAAAGGCTGACTTGATGCCTCTCCCATTTGAAAATTACAAGGTAGAAAAGCAAATAATTACAAATTACCCAAGCTTTTGTAACACATGGTTGCATGCTGGGATGGCCATTAATCAGAAGACAGCTGTGGATACTGGCCTGCAAGTAAGAACAGTATATACATGCAAATATGCCATGTACTTTGGGTCACTGAAGCTGCTAAAGATGCAGCCCGACTGTACTTGACAACGTATGTTTGGGATGGCTCTGTTCATTTAAAAGGCTGTAGCATCTTCTTTGTAGAAAAATCCTCAAGATATCTCTGGCTGCTGTTGTTTTTTGCAAATCAGCTGGAGCTCATGTTAAGCATATTTTAGATGTGCTGGAACTGTGGGATTCCCACAGACAGAGTATGCCTACATGTTCAGAGCCTGAAATTCAAATTTTCTATGTCAAACACTTACCAGACCACTGGGTTGGCTTGATTATCTGAGCTGTAAAAGCTCTGTGTTCTGGCTTATGCTGAATATGCCAACTCAAAGGAGTGAGGCATTAGGATGGTCATCTGAATGCTAATACCCAGATGACCTGCTTTCTAAGAGGTACCAAGCACTCAAACCTCATCCTGAATTTCAAAAGGCCCATCCAGAGATAGAAAGAAAATCAGCAGTCATTATTCAGCGGTCATTATAATGTTTAGTAGATGGTTGGACTTGATGATCTTTAAGGTTGTTTCCAACCTCAACGATCCTATGATTCAGCTGGAAAACATTTCCTTCTTACAGGTATTTTCATCCTGTGCATATTTAACACTGGGGATTTATAAAATATGCAAACCTATCTTTTTTGTAATATGTTTAATCAAAAAACATCCTCTACCAAACAGCTGAGACACACCTAGCCCACAGGAAAAGCTATGACACAGGGATCTGAAAAAGGTGATTATGATTTACCTATGTGACTGTACCAACCAGATGCCCTGGGTCCCTTCACAATGCTAAGCAAGGTAGAACAAACAGAACAAAATGATAGTACCTGCCTCAAAGAGCTTACAGTCCCAATGTAGGCAAGATACGGAAGGAAGCAAGGAAGAGAAAAACATCAGGGGGAATTTGTTCAAGTAGATCAGCAGCAGTCCAGAAGCACTAATAGCCTAAGTCTGGGTGCTTAAGGGTTTTCAAAATCCTGTTAAAAAATGGTGTCTGGAGATAATGATAATTATGGCAGCAGGGTGTGTATTTACACGTGAGAAGTGTAAACCTCACACAGCTCAGAGGCTTTAAAAAGCAAACCAAAAAGTTTGGGCCCATTTCAGTAACATGAAACAGTGTAATAATTTATCAGGCAAGTGGCTTTGCAGGCAATAGAACCATTTTACACTATTTAGGTATTTGTATCACCTCCAAAGAATCATGGCTCATGGCTATTCAAAGCTTTGTTTTCACTCCACTGCATCAGAGAGGGACCTAGGCCTCCTTCACTCAAAGACCACGTACAGTGTCTATCCTGCTGCTGCCAGGCACACTTTGTGAGTTTAAAGCATACGCCAGACACTGCTTTTTCACCTTCAGAGAGCAACTCCCACAACAAACTTCAAAGAAGTATTCCACCAACTTTAGGTATGGAGGACAATTTAATGAAGGATCAAGTCAGACTCTAGTAGAGCCTGTCTCTTCTTCCTGACCTGGCAAGAGAGTCAGAAGACTAACTACTGGAAATGTGGAAACACCTTCCAGAGGATCTCATGTTATTTTTAATTAAAGCACCTCACTATTTCCCCTGCCAGCTCCCAGAAACACTAGTAGGTTAAACAGGAGGGAAAATTAAAGGTAGAAAACAGATTTCAAAATTATACAGATTTTCTACTAGCATTTATGGGTATTTGCAGGGGGGAAAAAAAAAAAAAGATTCATCATGCAATTTTCTATAGTATGACTACATAAGAAACAAAATATGTATATATATAAAGAGATTTAGTAAACATTTCTGTTTCCAATATGAAAGAAACAGCTCTGCTTTCATACTCTCCACTGAACTCAAGTCCTTTGTGAAATGCAAAAATGGATCAGTACAGATGACATGACATCAAAAGGTAAGAGGAATCTCCTGACATAGAAAAACCTTGGCATTTACTATTTCTTTTAGCACAGAAACCACAGGCTTTGAACCTAGAGTTTTTCACACAGAATCCCACACAGAATTGTCACAGTTTGAAAAGACCTCAAAGCTCACCGTTCCCGAGATGTGACGAAGTCTTAAACAGTGTACAACCTCTAGCTTTTCCTTCTCATCATATTGCTTGTCCTCCTAACAAACAACTCCCCATCCCTAACTTCACATCTCTGGAGTTGTTCTCAATACATAACACCTGCTTCATTAAGTTTTAGCAGTTATAAAGAGGCATTTATTACCCTGTACACAGATTCTTTTTTCCAGATCTGATAAGATTCATTTAACAGGAGAAAAAAAGGTCTCTCAATAAGATGCTTTCTGCACTGTTTACTAACAATCTGCAGCCTGATGTAAAATGAGAGAGAAAGTCCACAACAGTAGTGTCTCCACAAACAGTCCAGAACAGCAGCAATGGAGTTTCTTTGCAGTAACTATCCGCAATGGATAAGGACATCTAGTATCAAAGTTGTACCTTTTCTTGAAGTAACCTGGAGGAAGCTGCATCACGATTTCCTTTTCCACCAGCAGTACTAAAATGAGACCATGGTAAAACGGCATTAAATGTTAAGGGATCTTCCAAGGCAAAATCTGGTTTCATAAAAATCTGAAACAGAAAAAACAAAAGAAATAAATGCACCTCCCTCATCCCTACATTTTCCTCCCCGATTAAACACACCTCCTGTCTCATGAAGCTAACAGGGGCCTTATTTGTTGATTTTCAAAACCCAAATTTTAATTTATCCAAGCAAACAAATTAATTCCAGACCTCACAATCAATTTACTTTCCACCTTTAAAGCTTGTGTAATCTGACAAAGACTTCTCTTCCTAAAAGTGGAAGGCACAGCACTGAAGTTACATAGGTTATTGAGCACCCAAGATGATCTAAACATCTTAAGTATGAAAATGTAGGCAGCATTAAACTGCAGGTGGGTCCTCTACAGGATCAGAGCAAATACTCTTCAATAGCAGAAGGCATCCCACTGCTGATCCGCTCATTTCTGTGGCCATAGCTTCTATCAGCCAGCTGTCAGGGTGCAGCAGCAAGTGTTCCCTGGGAGGGAACAAAGCCTCAAGATGATCTCTTTGAACACAATGCATCAGACACGCTGGCCACAGAGTTAGGAACGTGTAACACCAACTACACATCTCAGAGAATTATTACCCTAAAATTCTCTCTGATGTTGCTTTTACTTGACAAAACTGGTACACAACTTGAGTTTCCAGAAAGAAAGGAGTACACTCTTCCATATATGTACGAAATGTCATTTCAAAACATTCAACACAAACTATAGCATCACACCATACTCAAATGTTCTAGTTTTCTGGACTTTAAACACTGCAGCAACAACTGCTCAAGTAACAGCCTACAGGACTGGCACAGGGATGCTGACCTATATTAACACACTGACTTCTTAATTTAGCTAGAAAAAATTGTTCAGACTGAAATGGAATCTGGAGTTTTGTCTTTCGTCAACCTGTCACAAAAAAAATCCAACAGCATGTATGCTACAAGCATATATGCAAGAGGGCTTTGCTCAAGGACTCAAGGAGTTAAACCTAATGCTTGGGAAACAAACAAGAAAAAAAAAGATAAAGCAGATTGTTCTTAGTCTTTTTAAATTCTGAGCTCTGCAGATTCTCTTGAGAATCAGCTCAAGTAATCAGCTCGGACAAAATTTCTACAAAAAAGAGAGTACATTCATATATTCAGGACTACATGTGAGAAATCCTTACAAAAGCTTAGAGCGCACAGGAACCATACCTTAGGTACTTGTTCCAGATCTGTCCTGGATTTATCTAAAATTAAGCAAAATACAAGTAGTCAGTCATGAGCAAACAATGGAAAACAATTACCTTGAACACTATTAAACCCTGTGAGGAAGTATTCAAGACAACGATGCCAGGTTCCTCACAGGGAGTGGACAGGGAACAGTACTTACAAACTGAAACAAAACATTCTGACTGAACATGAGGAAAACCTTTTGCACCGTGAGCGACAATCAAGCATTGGAGCAGGCTGCCCAGAGGGTCTAGGTACTCTCCCATCCTTAGAGATTTTCAAGGCCCAAGTGGATAAAGCTCTGAACAGCTTAGCCTGACCTCACAGCCAAACAGGCTTTGAGATGGCAGTTGTAATAAAGACCTTCTGAAATCCCTTCCAACCCAAAGTACTCCGATTCTTTGAAATACTCTGTTGTAGTTTTGTAGTATTGTTGCAGTTTCAGGTCTCATTCTCAGAGTATTCAAAAGACACTTGCACTTGGATGCTTTGACAGTGAAAGTGTTAGTCATACAAAGCAATCTACTTAGCACTTCACATTCCTTAACAGGCTGTACAATCAACTGGCCAGTACAATCAAAGGACCAGTAAAAGGTCCCTCTAACATCACTCCAATTTTAGTGCTCCAGATTGAAGCTGCCCACACAATCACTTCTGCACAGCACTTGGGAGGACTGATGCACAAAGGCTGGCAAGAAGGATGAACAAGGTCTCAGTACAGAGTCCCAAAGACACTAAGCAAGTGGCACAGAAGCAGCCTCTCTCTTGAAGTAAACTGACCTGACGATTGCAGAGGGTAGAGAGTTGAGTTGGGAAGAGAGATTCATCATTGTCCACAGCAGGACTTGCAGAAAAGGCACTTCTGAAATTCAGCCAAAATCCCCTTTTCCTACCCTACTCGTTAACTTGGTGCATATTATGAAGAGGAGGTACATTGGAGGCCAAAAAAGGTGAGGAATTTAAAAAGCAAGAAATCCATACCTCAGTGGTATGGTCTGCTCTCCCCTGACAAACATGGTAAGTGTTACATCAGCATTATCTCCTACATTTCTCTCACCTCTTTGGTTCTTACTTGATTTCTTTCTTACTTAATTTGTACTGAAATACAAAAGGCAACCTAGGAATCATCTTGCTGTCCTCAGACTTTGGACAGACCAAATCTTATGAAAGTGAAAGGCCAAGTCTTGTGGGCTGGAGTTAGAGGAAGACAGGCAAAGCTAACAAAAGAAATTACAGAAAATAAAGAGTTTCAGTTTACCAGATGATGCTTGTACAAGGAACCGTCCATCTATCTAATCAAGAAGTTCCCAGTTACTTTGGTGACACAGTAATTTTATTTCTTTTTTTTTTTTTTAAACAAAAAAACTCTCAAAATGGATTAAGCTAAGCTTGAAGAAGGAACTTTTATTTTGCAGTATGCACCACAGAGACTCATTCAAGAAGAGGTATTCCAAAATAACACCAATCACAGAGAAACCCTATGGAAGGGTTTCCTTTTGCACAGAGGAGGGAAAAAGCTGAATGAAAGAGCTTGATCAAAAGGAGTAAACTCCTAAATGCTTCTTGCTGCATTACCTGTAGACATTGATATAAACAAGCCTGATGAGTGATTGGCAAATGAACGACTTTATGCTAACATTTTGGAGAAAATAAATGAAAGTAAACATTAAATATGTGCTCCAGGTCATGAGTGTTTCTTTTTCTTTTGCTTGTCTTTTTCATTTAACTTTTCGCCTTCTTTGTATAGTTTCCTATTAGCTGAACTATTTCCACAATACCTTGAAATTCAGCCCTGCTACAGGCTCAGACACCAAAAGAAGTTTGCCAAGTAGTCTTTGCTAAAAGTAGTCAAGAGAACTACTAAGCAGAGCGCTGGCCAGAGTGGAGATTCATGAAGTTCAATGCAGGAGAAGGGAAAGTCCAGCGTCTTTAGAGGAATTACCCCCGGCACCATTACACACTAGGGGTCTAGTGACTAGAAAGCACCCCTGCAGAGAGGGACCTGAGGTCCTGGCAGATAAACTGACCACAAGCCAGCAGTGCACTCTTGCGGCAAAGCATCCCGGGTTGCATTAGGCAACCTGCCAGCAGGTTGAGGGAAAATGATCCTCCCTCTCCTCTCAGCACTGGTGAGATATCTGTAGCATTGTGCCTGGTTCTCAGCTTCCCAGTACAAGACAGACCTAGACATACTGGAGAAAATCCAGTGAAGGGCCACAAAGATGATTAAAGAGATGTGGGCATTTTTCATAGGAGGGGAGGCTGTGAGAGCTGAGACTGTTTAGTGTGCTAAAAGCTCACAGGGGATTGTATCAATGTTTTTAAATATCTGATGAGATGGTGTAAAGAAGACACAGTAAGCTCCTCTCAGTGGTGCTCAGTGACAGGACAAGAGGAGACTGGCAGAAACAGATACATGAAAAATTCCAGCTGCACATAAGGAAGCACTTTTACTGTGAAGGTGGTCAAACACTGAAACAGTTTGCCTAGAGTGGTTGTGTAATCTCCATCCTTGGTTAAATTCAAAACACAGACAGACACTGTCCATCCATAGGTGACCCTGCCTGAGCAGGTAGTTTGGACTAGACCAACTTGAGATGTCACTTTCCACCTCAGCCATTCTGTGATCCTCACAGCGAGAGACAGGAATGGCCCAGCACTACCATTCTTCACTGCAAAGTCAACAGCTGCTAGAAATTTCAAGCAATAGTTTCAATGGACCTTAAATAAAAGGAAGTTAAAGAAAACATTGTCAGGGACATAATGACCTGCTGTGAATGCAAACATGCCAAGAAAAAGTTTAAGAGCAGGTATCACAAGCATTTTGACGTATAAAATATCAGCAGTGGTCATGAATACTTCTAGTCAACCATGTTTGGGTTTTCAATTATTCTTACAAAGAATCATCATCGGCTGTTACTGCACATGAAGCCCTCGAGCATGCAAAGGAGATGATCAGTATGTTATCAGAATATATTAGTATGTTATAGCATTCAACAATTAATGCTATAACATACTGATACAGAGAGAAATTACTTTTCAATGACTAAAGGAAGGCTGCAACTGTACCGTGGGTATGTAATAGAGTCCCATCAAAGGTATTTTTAGGAGCACAAACATTTTTGCATCTGTCATGAACCTTCTCTCTCTGTAAAAGAGAAAATAGAGCAAAGAATTATTCTAAGGCTTAAAGAAAGATATTTTTTTTCCCCTTTGAAACAGAACATTGAGAACGTTTTCAGTGAAACGTAACTGCATTATGCCAAATAATTCTGACAAGTTCACAGTAGTATTTTTTTCCCCACTTAAAAGCTCAGATGATGTTAGTCCAGGTGAAAGGTACCAAAAAATTCATCCTGTAGTCAATATAATTTTTTTCCTGTATCTTTATATCTCAAGAGAAAATTAACACAAAATTTACTAAAGAGATGTAATAACTTCTCTACATAATGAGATATAAACACAGATCAATTGTAATTACATATCCAAACATTTATTTGCTATCTAATCCAGAAGTCACACTAATATACAATGAATGCTTTTTCATTGCTAAATTAAATTGGATCACAGTAGAAATTGCTACCATACATTACTAACAAGTGCCTTGCTGAAACCATGTATCTTGTTTTGTCAAGCTGAGCTCCAAATTTTATCTACAGGTGAAAACACCACCAGAGACCATAGTGGTGAGAAATTATGTTTCTAAAGAACACTGATGTTAGCTAGATCTCTGCTAGAAGCTACATCACAGGTCAGTTCCCTCTTCCCAAAATCTTCTTCCATTTAGCAGTTACTGCTTAAGATGTTAATTTTAATGGATGAGCTCTTAAATGTTTTAAATGTTGAATGTCAACAAATGGCAACAGGTCAGTAACAGATGACTCACTTTCATACACTTTAACTATGATTTACACAAATAACACTTCCTGCAGCCAATTCTGTGCCAGCAAAAAAATTAAGAAAGTTACAAACCAAGGAAGCAGAAAACAGTGGGAGACTTCTACATGTTTTTTTCAGTTAGAAAAAAAAAAAAAAAGAATACTACGTACTTACTGACACCTGTATTTTAAGAGTTTGTAGAAGTCTCCTACTGGTCCTGGTGTCCTTAGATGTAGCTTAAACTTTCCTGTTACAAAAGAAATCATCGAGATAATAGGCCTATTTATAGTTTAACTTCACGTATAAATATTTATATCAAGAGACTCTTAAAAAATATCTCAAATCCTTGTCACACATGGTCATATTTTATATTTGATCCAAAGGTCTGAAAATGCTATGTTGCACTGTAGAGCCCAATCATTTTACAGAAAAAGGATTAATAATCAGAAATATCATGTATGAACTGTTAGCCATGGTGCAGAGCTCAGTATTCAGAAATACAAGGGGCAAAAAAACCCCCATGAAATTGTCTACAGAGAATTTAGGCAGCATTTTCCACACTATGAATACTGAGATTATAAAACAAAAAATGCCTAGTAAAGAGTCTGAATTTACTGAATAGTAAATTAATTATCAGCTAACTCTATGATGGACTATTAGTAGGGACAATCTCTAATTAGAAGAATGATCTCACACCTCTTTCTGGCCCCTAGTGCTATGCACATGTAATTTTGGGTTCTTACCGGAGTGATTTCCTGTTGGTATAATGCAAAATGTTCCTTGGTGATCTGTGGGAGGTAGAATGAAGGCGTGACTTCAGTGTCCACAAAGTCCACTCCCCATGTTTTTGTAAAGAAATCAGATTCCCTTTTTGCTAACCTAGGGTCATTTAGTGCTGCTGGGAGATTGACTTTGGAATGATAAATAGTCCATCTGTGCTGATCCACAACTAGGGATGGGCTGTCACATAAATTACTGGGATCTCCTGCAGCACAAAAGACAAGACAGTTTGTTAAGGTGAGAAACTGCATTTTTGCTAAAATGTGAAAATATGGTTTGCTGAAGAGCCACAACTACACAGTAGAACAGCTTTAGCTGAGCAAAAGACACAGGATATTCTCCTTCTGCAACACTTTAACTTGCATTTCTTCTATCAGATTAAATAACACAAGTTTTGAATGCTGCGGTGTATTCACACTCATTAAATATGTTTAGCTCAATAACTTTAGCTTCTACTGAAAAGAATTCCAAACACAAACATTTTTAATAATCTGAACTCGATCAGAATGACAGATGAAATTTATTAGCATTATATTTCATAATTTTGAAGATCCCACTCCACCGACTCCTTTTTATGAGCTAAGCTTCAGTAAACCACAGCAGCTATAAGTGTGACCAAAACCTAATTTTACAATAGCACCAGAAACTTATGACAGTGCTAGAGACAGGCCTTAGTCTCTTGCTTCCTACTTCAAGAGGGCTGGGGGGTGTTTCACAGAAGTAACATAGGCAGATTCCAAGCACGCTGGACAGGTCTGTTACAAGCTCTGACAGAACACACCCTCTTCTTGCATGTAGTATGGATCACATCTAGAACGTGGAATCACACAAGCAAGAGCCCATCTATAACGTGAACATCTGAAAACAAGCTGCAAACAGGAAGGCTCTCCCATTGCTCCAAAGGGACACTGGGTGGTACAAAGCAGAATTACAGCATCCTTTGAAATAAGACTACAGCTCAGTTCGCTACAGCCAGTATATGAGAACATTCAACTGAACAATATAAATGGATTAGCAAATTTGACTGCATTTTCACTCTCCTTGCACACCAGTGTTACCTGTAGGCTCCTTGGGACACACATCAGGCAGTGACTGCACAGGTCGAAAGCGTTTTGTGGCGTCCATTTCCTTTTTGAAGAAAGCATCACTGTTGTTTGACTGAGGCACTGGTGAAGAACTGTGGCTTGATGCCATTGCATAAAATCACCACTTGATAGAAGCTAAATGAGAAACAATAAATATCAAGACATTAATAAAAAGTTCTGGTTACAGATTGTATGAAAACAACGATACTCCACCAGCTGCACAGTATTTTTTTTTTTAACTGCAACACTTTTACTGATGTGTTTCAACAGCAACAGGGGAAAGTTTATTTTAAACACAAAAATAAAAGGCAGAATGTAACTTCATAGTCTGTTTCCTCCCACTCCTCTAGGTTTGGAGGCTTGTTCTTGCACACAGCACCAATAAAATCATATGTTTGAAAAAAAAAAAAAAAAGAAATTCAGGCACTTCTTCCTTTCTATTGCTGTAACTACCACAGCCACTCATGGTAGAACGTGCTTACAGACATCAGGAAGCTTGAGTGGACAAATGTAGAGCCTTACACCTCCTCTGCCCTCCTACCTGCTATCCTCAGAGACTGCAGGAAGCAGATCACCTTTTGCATGTGGTCCCCACAGTGCTTCTACTGAGATGTTCTCCACAGCAGCCCAGGCAGAGCAAGTTAAGACAGACAACCGATCTCAGTCTTCCAAGAGCTGCTTTGTAGATCATCATCAACTGGTGGCAATAAGACAACTCTCTGAAAAACTACACCATGATGGGCTTATGCCAGGATTGAAAGCCTAGGTACATAACTGCCTGTGCTCACCTCCACAAGGCGTCCTGCAACGGCTCTACTCAAGAGATGGGCAGAGCGTCCCGCAAGACAGCTTCTGCAAAGGCACAACACTCCCAGCAAGGTTTAACTGCACTGCATTACATGTTGCAGTGAAAAAGGTAATGGGAGAAGGTGGAATATTCTGTGCCCTCACTTTGTTGCACTGCCTTAATGTTAGGACCCCAGCAACAGGGGGTGGGCTGTTTTTTCCAATGGAAGAGGTCTGCAAGCTACACTCATGAGTCAGACAAGACCAGCAACAGCCACCCACAAGCACAATATATCATTAATGATTTATAGTCACTGAAATAATCAGATTGCAGACAAATCAGAATCTGAAGAATACGAGCATACCAGAAAAACACAAGCACATACTATGCATAGAACACAGACATCTTTTATCATTTGAATCAGAAAAATCAACAATCCAACTTTTCATGGTTGTCTAGTAAAGTAAACGATAGTTTATTTCAGCACAAAAAGTATCTGCGGAGAGAAGATAATTAAAACACAGATCAAAAAGCTCCAGATTAAGGAAAGTGTCACTAACGTTCACTTTCATTTTAAGCTCCCCATTTGAAAACAAGTAGCATTAAAAATTTTACATCAGGGCTGAACAACATAATGAGTTCTCTCCATCTGTAAACAAAGCTGCACTTCCATCTAAGTATTAGCTGAGTTGGTAGTAAAGTGAAGAACTATTAGAGGTCTGAGAGTTTATTAAAACACCCCCATAACATACAGCACAAAGAGCGTTCATTCAAAGGGATCAATCTGAATCCTCACCTATAAGGAGACATAATTACATCTAGCGAGATCTTAGCATTTAACTACCAACCCTTAAGAAACACCTAAATTGCTTACTACTCTGTGAAGGAGCACAAAAAAGAGAAAAGGCTTATTTGATCTTCAATCACTGGAGTAGGCACCGAGAGATGACTGTACGTCACCATGTCAACTTCTAACAGCCTCACATATATTACAACAAATCTCATTTGGAAAAGAGAAAAAAAAGCTCCATTTCCTGAATGAGGTTGGAAGTGTCCTACAAAACAATTCTAAAGATGAGGTAAGGTGTGTACAGCTATAATAGAGCATCCCAATGCACAGGCCCATAACGACTATCAAACATGTATTTTGGCCAAAACTCTGTCCATTGGGTACCACTCCCGATGTTCACTGGCCTCTCTCCCTTTCTATATGACAATGCAACATGACAAGGATAATGTGCTTCTACCATAAGTTTTAAAAGTCACTTTTAAAAGGGATGAAAACAGATCAGCAGAACCCTTTCTAAAAATCCTGTACAAGGGCTGAAAATCTGTCTCCCAGGTTTTCTTGGCTTTCCTTCTTGGTTTTCTTTCTTATCCCAGAAAAACTTCACTAGTTGAGATAAAGAATGGGAGCACTAATGGAAATCTGGAAGTAGTGAGAAAGGGGAAAACCTTTCCAGATATATGACAAAGGTTCCTTAAATATCATCAAGCATCAGTCTCTCTCCCCAAAAAGACCCAAAGAAAACTTCTTCCTCTACTACTTCTGTTGCGTGTTCGCATTCTTGTGTTCTTCCCTTGACACTTCCAAAGCAACTTCTTTCTTCATGAAGCTCTTCCCTAATGTTTTACGGTGCTTTTGTGAAAAATCTAGTTTATGATAATGACAAAATTTTAGTATTCTTAGAAATTACAGCCAATGCTAAGTTACAGTGATCAAGTCTCATAAAGGCATACAGTAAGTCTGAAGCAGTTCCAAGTGCAGATAAAGTTCTGTATTTGCAGTTTTCCTCCTGAAGAAGCCTCTGTAATAAAAGACACAGTCTGCTCTAGTCAGATGTATGAGGAACTAAGGCAATTTGTAGAAAGCACTGGAAACTTGTATGCTTGCTAGCGAGCCTTTCATTAAGCCTCCCAAGCTTTCCCCATAGAGAAGGATTACCTAAAAGTATATTCTAAGACCTGAATTGTCTCAACTACATAAATCTCAGTGGAGAAAATGCTAATCGCATTATGCCAGTCCAACACTCAAAATATTAATTTAAAAGACAATTTAACACTGAAGACCAGCTCAATACCTCAGCTTTCAAAAAACAATCTACACTTTCACAAGTATTTTTATTACTTATCACCATGAAATATTCACATTGCCCTCGAACACTAACAAATCTTAAAATAGAATGAAAAGAGTACAATAAAAGTATGGGTGCAAGCAGTAACCTTCATAGTATTGAGTGGATTTCAACAAGATATAAGGATTCACAGGAAGATGCCTTTTTAAGTGGCACACAATGTGATGCTGTACTAAATTATTCATAGTTAACAGCTATTCTAGTAGCCTCATAAGTCAGGAGCTTATGGATAATTAACCTCAATGAACAGCTACATTTGCACAGGAATAAACCCATCCGCACCAGCAAAACCCAGGCATTCCTCGAACTGCAGTCCTTACATTAGCCAAGTTTAGCATCAGAGAAAGAAAAATGAACAGTATAATCTCAAATAAATTTGAATTTCCAAGTAATAGGTGACAAGTCTATACGAAGACAGAAGTCCTGCCCTACACCTGAGCCCTTCTGTGCATGCTAACTTTGCACACAAATGAAAAATATTTACATTTTTTTTCACCAACAAAACAGTCATTCCTTGTGCTAGACTAAATCTTTTATAGACAAATGAATCTATAACCAGCCTTCCAAATCAGCATCTTTAAATATGCAACAATATATAAATTTGCTGAATTAAACATATTAAAAAAAAACCCAACACCTCAGTTTTAACATAGAGAAAAACAGCTGCCAATTATTTTAAATCATTCAACTTTAAATGCAAGTGAAACACAGGTAAATGTAGTTAACTGTGCAAGCTGTGCAGAATGAACTATGAAATGGTGAGTCCCCTGAGACTCCTACTTAAAAGAGCGTATGTGCAGCAGTAACAATATGCAACTGTGTAACTTAATGACATCGATATTTAAATTATATACAATTAGAACTGTGTTAGATTAACTCTGTTCTCTCCAGTAATCACTGTAATTTACTCACATTTTGTCTAGCAATGTGTATTGAACTAATACAATTAAAAAACCCTTTAGGGCTTAGATAAAAGAGTAATGATAGAAATACATGATTACAGCTGGATTTGGAACATGCCTTCAATACAGTAAATCTATTTTGTACACACTGTATTAATTTCCTTAGATAAAAAAAGTTACATCACTCTGTCCCTGTAATGACTTAATATCACTAAAGTTACACATTAAAAAAATGTTTAAAAAAATTAACCATCATAACAATGAAAATAGCTTTGATGATTTGGATTTGCAGTATTCTTAGTCTGAACACATGACTTACTTCATATTCAACAACCTTACAGCTTCCTCTTAAAAAAACTTCTTATTCAATAACACGGTCAGCGACGATGACACAGCTGTACAACATACAGCATGGAATGAAATGACTGTGACGACAACTGCAGTAACCACATGCTTGGATACTGTACAGTCAGAAAAGTAGAAGATCTGTGCAGTTAGTAAAATATGAATCACGTGATTTTCAAGATGTTATTTCGTGATGACTACACTATGACTAGAGTTTCACACCCCAAGTTTCAGAAGAGAAACACAACAAACAACAAAGCGCATTACTCAGAATTAATTGCACAGGATATTTCTAACTGATCAGCATGTGCTTGGTTTGGAAAGTATTAAGACACACAAGAGTTCTTCAGAAACTACCTTTCCACATTCTGAGCACTATTTGCACACTTTGTTTTTCAGATGGCAAGTCCTTGCTATTGAAACATTCAGTATTATTTCTGTATAAACATGACATTAGAGCAGGTGCAAACTAAACTATTTCCTCATTTTTAGGCAGTTTTGCATTAGCCTTACTAAACAATTTTCTATTTCCTACTTAAGGTAACAGCTTTACAAGAGTTAACACTTTTTTTACTGGGAATTTTCATGTGCACACACTTCAGTTTGTAAAGCTGTAATTTGTATTAACAATACAAATTGGAATTTATGAAGCCAGCACAATTCCTGCATGCCTGAGGTAAGTCTCAATTTATGTACTAAACAAACTCATTTCTCTTTTCTCTGTACTCTCCCTCTCACATAAAAATAAATCTACAACCTACTAGTATTTCCCTTCAACTTAAACTGGTAGTTTTGATAACTTATCTGGTACTACAAGGGGCAGCAAGGAACATGGAGTTTATTAGCTCCAGCTAGAGCTAATTCATAGAATCTGGTCTCCAGACTTGATTTTGGCTTAAAAAGTGGTGACATCTGAAAAGAGATGCTAAGGACCCTGGGGAAAGAGCCCAAGGCTTCCACTGATCACACAACACTGAGCAAGTTCTCCCTTCAGTATTCCATACTGTCCATGATGAGTCACACTTGGGACTCCACTAGGTACTTTTCAAGAGGTACACTGTGCATCCTGCTGCTTTTCATGGCTTTGTCTGGCAACAAAAGATTGAAATCAAACATTTTAAAGTACCATTCTGCTTACCCAATACCCTTT
Organism: Actenoides lindsayi; assembly: GCA_025331215.1. Taxonomy (NCBI): domain Eukaryota; kingdom Metazoa; phylum Chordata; class Aves; order Coraciiformes; family Alcedinidae; genus Actenoides; species Actenoides lindsayi. The sequence goes on along the minus strand of WTSP01023398.1, from coordinate 74,960 downwards.
GGAAAACAATCAGAAGCCACTCACAAGTCACGCTAAAGCGAAACACTCCAACATTTCTTGAAGTGACAAATACCAAAGATACTTATTAAGCAAAAGGATATACAAAGCATAACTAAAAGAGAAAAAAAACCGCACAAGTGATTCGTCCTAGGACCTCAACAGCCAACAACGTGCCTGTTCTTGGTCTAACATATTTACCGCATCCTCAGAAGTTTAGGTTTCCCACTTTATTATTATACAGCTCTTTTTGCTAAATTAGCAGGATTTAGCCCCATAACAAGGAAACCATGGTACAAGCAAAGTACACACCAATTTTGTAAGACAATGTGAACGGGCCTGGACTAACATAAGCGTTGAATTTCTTTCAGCCACCTAATTCCTTGAGATGAAATTTTCAGGCTAGCTCCTGTGCCTCAAGACAGACATCCATCTTTCAGCAGGGGAGCTAAGAAGTCAGATTTCAGCAGCAATGTTTAAGCAGTTTCAGAAAAATGAGGTTAAGGCTGTGGAAGCTGTTCTGCAGACCCAAGCTCTTTCTGAACACCTATTTCTACCCTGGGGTTTTAGAGTAGGAAACAGATGATTGTCAGGGGGAGGACGAGGCTCGAGTCAGAGGAGGGCTGTGACTTGTCCCCGTGGCAAGCCATATACATTTGGTGCACACTCCAACAGCAAACCTCCTTACACAACTCAGAGAGAAGCCTGTGTCAGCCTTTCCTTCCTGCAAGCCCAACAAATACACATATATTCGTATTTATAAACACACGCGTATTATAGCGCGTTCTGCACATCTTTTCACAGTATCCCAAATCTCGTGTTCTCACACTGAGGGTACACATTCTCTGCAAAGTTAGCATGAACCATGACCGTCCAGATTAGCCTTAACTGGGATGAAAGCAACCTGGTAAGGAGGCTATGTATGAGTTATCTGCATTTCTCATCAGCCCTCTTTAGCCACGTGTGCTGTTACGATCCAACATATTCTGTAATTCCTTGGACGGTGCTGAGCTGGGCCAGCCTGCACTGCTTCCTCAGCAAACAGCATCGTGCAGACTGTGGAAAGGCAAGAGCACTTGAATAGCTTAAAGAGTAAGGCCACCACCCTTCCTTTAAATCGCCTCTTTTGTAACACCATCTCAAAATTCTCTCCTCAAACAGGCAAGAAAAAACAGTAATCTGCCTACAAAGAACGAACAGGACAGCTGCATCCCCACTGCAAAGCACTGTGGGTAGACTACAAGGCCAGGGTAAAACAGCATGTGGTTTTCATAGTATTGTATTTTGTACCATTTCCTTTTGCCCTCTCCAGCTGAAGACATCTGAACAGTAGAATTAAAAAGAGAGAGAAAAAAATATTTCATTGACCTTCACTTTTTTAAATACAAGAATAAAATCCTCTGAAAAAAATTAACCCAAAAAGCCCATCACTGAATAATGTCTTGTTACTTGAATGTATGTACACACAAGTTAGAATAATACACAAGTGTAAAAATGTTGTCAAAAATTGGAAAGCTATTTATCTCCCTACAGACAAACTGCCTTAAAAGCAGTATTTTACTTCTATTCAGGTACTGAATAAAACAAATAAACGGAACATCTGTGATGTACCGAATGAACCAAATGTATTTCCTCTCACCCAGAAACCTAACTCCCCAACAATGAACACTAATTTGAAATCGGAAGGCAGCTTCTGTGCTGGAGGAACAGACCTTCCTACAGCTATTTAGGTCATTATGAGTCAAGTTTTTCCATGCCAGGGCTGGCAGAATCATTCAGAAACAATTCATAAAGCAGTAAAAATATGTGTCATAAAAGAAAAGGTCTTTTGGTTAGTTGCCCACGCTACCACACAAGACGAGAATGAAATCTCTTTGTACTCTTTTTTTCAAGCATCAGCATTCTCCCCTTGAAAAATGGTGAAATATGAGCATCTCAGATAGCTGCACAGAGGTATATGCAGCTGAAGAAAGATCAAGGAGTCCCGGCAGGCATTCCAGCTACAAGTCTGTCAAAGGCAGAGACTGCAGAGCAGTGACATTTTGAGGAAAGGCAGAAGAGCTGCACGAGCCAGAGCAGAAATTGTAACACTAAGGTCCTGATTTTATAAAAGGAGTTCAACAGAAGCTCATGGTGATATGCGTCAGCAGCAAGTTTGCCTGTGCAGGCTCTCCACTTGCTATATTCAGCAGGGTTTGTTAATCGGAAACTAATTTTCTAAAAATGTGGTTTTTCACGAGAATTGTATCTCTCCAAAGCCTTAGCAAAGCCCTGAAAGCTGCAAGTAGCTATGAAAGAGCCAAATAAAACTATTTCACAGTTTCGACATTAGGCAAAAAGCTAAGACCAGGGATTATCCAAAAGCAGGCACAGCATACCTCACAGTTTATTGAGCAGTCTTACCACAGGATGCCACTCCACTAGCAGGAGGCAGTAACTCTGAAAGGCAAGTACTCTGCAAACAAGACCATCCAACTTTACCTTGATGAGCAACAGAGAGTGCCACCCATGTTTGTTGATAGTTCTTGTGGTGTTAACGCCTGCCCAACAGATCAAATTAAACAGGTCGCCTCTATTCATGTCACTCCTTTACATGCCTTCTATTTACAAGAAGAATATGTACTTCTATAAACGGGAAAAAAACCCCAGTGCAGTCCTGCTACATTTAGAATGCCAAAAAATAAAAGGAATGTTTTAACACTGCTGCTTATAGTGACTGTGTAAAACCGATGGAAACTCTCTGCCATATTGCAAAGCACCAGATATGCTACGCCAGCTCTAATAACCTATCTTAAATACACACCCCCTCACATCCAGTGCAGCTTCTTTCACTGTTTGAAGAAACAGATTAAGAGCTGAAATATCCTAGCTTTTTTTCTCTATCCAAAGATGACTATTTTGGAACATCTGACCAGTAAATGGACCTGCCACTCTTGACTACAAGGGAAATTACATTAAGGATTCTTTACCTTTTGGAAATACTACTTGTATTTCTTCTAAATCCTAGCACGTAGGGGAAGTGGATGCAAAAAGTTAAAAATATGGAGAAGACAAATCTTAGATGTGCTAGTACATGGTGATGGTGCTGTCACACAGGGGTTGGACTCAATGATCTCCAGAGGTCCCTTCCAACCCCTACCATTGTATGATTCCATAATATTTCTTTATATTTAATCATATGAGGCCCCAGAAATATATATGCAGAACATCAACTCATGTTCACCCTTTCTCTCTTGATGCTACACTCCTGAAATGAGGAATAAGCAAAGTAAATAAAAATTTTAAAAAATGTAAAAATTATTAAAAACAACAACAAAAAAAAGAAAATAGAAACCGAGAACAACAGAAAACTGATCCTCCCAGCTGGAAGGCTGGTAAGATGTTTGTGGCTCTTCACTATTCTTGAGCCTCGCAGCTCCTCATTTCCTCAAAAGTCTGAAGCAGCAAAACAGAAGTGGCTTCTACTCAGAATTGCTGTCGCAAAAGGAGAAACAATACCAACATGATTTCATTTCCCAACTACTTCCTACTAAAACTGCCAAAGAGCAAGCCTGTGGTCTGCTTTCTCCACTCTCTCGCCAAGTGGCTTCTGCCACTCCTCAGGCAAACAATATTCCAGCTTTGGAAATGTACACCCCCTTCCTCTACCATGAAGTTTGTGCTGCCAACAGAAAGGCAAAATTTCTCAACACATGCACCGGATTCCTATGACAGAGAAAGATGGTGCTGAAGACACGGGGACATCCAGGTCAGATCTTATAACTGGCAAATGGGATGGGAGAGGTAAAGCTGCTTCTCAGTGTGTAGCCTTCAGAGCTCACTGGTGAGGCTGCCCACACAACGCACAGCAGCTTTCACTTACCAGTAGATCTCCTGTCAATAATTCATTTCAGGTATTGTATTCCTACCCAACAGGAGCACCATCCTGTGCCCAAAGGATTTCATGGGAACTATAGCTTTTGCCTATGCTAGTTTGGGAAAGAATCACACAAGCTCTCAGGCTAAAGTAGTAACTACTGTGGCCACTACAATAATAAACATACAAAAGTCAGTATTTTCAATAAGAGCATTTTTTCATAGGGCTGCAAAGCAGCTGTGGCTGCACAGAGCCACAGCTGTACTTAAGTCCCTAGGACTTCTTTTCATTCAGGACTCCATCAGATAGGGTGCAGGTAACACAGTGAAGGCAACACGTAATATATCACCTGCACTTTAAAACACTCAAAAACCCAACGCACGCAGATCTGTAGTCAAATAAATATGTTAATGTACTTTAAAATAGGTACTTTACACATTTGGGACCACTCGATGTTCTCTAACAGAAATCACAAGTATTTAGAGAATATAAGAAAAATGGAGAAGGAAAAGAGAATCAATAAAATACTGAGGACAAAACTAGGCAGTCAAAGAGATAAAAAGTTGGGGATTTTGTTAAGAGGGTAGGATGTCGGTATTTTACAAACACATACGGGTATTTCTCTCAACAGGAAATACTGTATTTGAAAAATTGCAGTAAGGGAAGGTGAGAAATGCGTCTACACACAAATTTAATATCATCTGCAAACCCAGGAACCATTGCAATCCTAAATGGTTTCTGGAAGCAACAAATCCTCCAGGGCTCCACACCCCACTCCATCCTGGTTACCGTTAAGATGGTGATGTTAATGGTGCCAGCATTACAGAGGGGGGAAAAAAAACCCCAAATACTTGCTCCAAACGTTACTTTCCCACGTATCAAAGCCGTGCCGGCCGAGTACGGCACTGCCACGCAAGGAGCCGGCCGTACCTTAGCCAGAAGACGCCGGGAGTATCTGCGGGAGCCCGTCGTCATATCTCTCCCCGTCGCACCGTAAAGAGAACCGCCCGGTCTCCGAGCTGGGGGACGGCGCGACGGTGACCTGCGGGAGAGCGCTCACATTCAGACAGGGCCGCGACGGCCGCGCTCAGGGCGGCCCGGGCGAGCCCCACACCCGCTCAGCGCCTCCCTGCCAGGCGCCGACACCGATTTCAGACACCGCCCGCCTCCCACCGGGGGGTTACCATGGAAATGCAAAACGGAAATTTAAGGAAAAGCGGGAGAACCAGGCGGCACCCCCCTCCCAACCCACCACCCCGGCGCCCTGAAGCCGGCGCCCCCTCCTTCCTCCCTTCCTTCCCTCCCCCTCCCTCTCCCTCCCCTCCCTCCTCCCCCCATTCCGCACACCCCGAGACGGGCCCGGGCCGCAGAGACAAAGGGCACCTGGGAAAATTCAACTTTCCCGGCCGCTCTCTGGGAGAGCCCCCAGGCCGTGTGCGGAGGCGGGGAGGCACCTGCGTCGGCGGCCTAAGCGACCGGCGGACGAGCGGGGATCTCCCCGCTGCCTACCTGCAGTGCCGGGAGAGCGGGCGGCGCGGCCTAGCTCGGCGCCTCCGCCGCGACACGTCGCTTCCCCCGTCCGCCCCGTCCGCCCCGCGCAGGGAAGGGCGGCGCGGCAGTGGCAGCAGCGGCGGCGGCGGCGGCAGCAGCAGCAGCGGGAGGGGCCGAGGTACCGCCTCTCTCTCCGTCGCCCGGGGGTGGAGCCGCCACCGCGGCTGGCGGAAGGGGCTGCCCCTGCTCTGCCTTGTCGGGGATTGCGGTTTCCTCCGCGCCTCGTCGTGCGGCGGCCGCGCTGGGGGCTGCAGAAGGGCTGAGGTGGCGCCGACCCGCCCGGGAAGGGAGGCCCGCAGTACCCGCCGCCGTCTCGGGGGGCAAGCGGCTCCGCAGTGCTCTAGGGCCGAGGCGCCGCCATTTGCGAGGCCCCACAAGTACCCCACAGCTACAGCTCCACCACCCGCGAGTGTGAGAGGCCCCAGGAGTGTCACATGGCCAAGGTGCCACCGTTTCACAAGCCCCACGGTCAAGGTGCTGCCATTTAAGGGGCCCCAGGAGAGCCTCACAGCTACAGTGCTGCCATCCTAGAGGGTGAGGGACCCCATGAGTGCTCCACAGCCAAGCCACTGCCATTTGAGAGGCTTCACTTGTACCCCAAGGCTGAGGTGCCACCATTTGAAGAGACCTCACAAGGGCCCCAGGATTACAGCACTGACATCTGGGGCTATGAGAGGCCCCTTGAGTGGCTCTGCCATGATGCTGCCATTTAAGAGGCACCATGGATGTCTGATGGCCAGGCAGCATCATTTTAGGAAAACCAGGTGATCAGGCCCAGTCAGTGTGGGTTTATGAAAGGCAGGTCCTGTTTGACTAACCTTTGATGACAAGGTGGCCTACTGAGTGGATGAGGGAAAGGCTGCAGATGGTGTTTACCTAGGCTTTAGTAAAGCCTTTGACACTGTTTCCCATAGCATTCTTCTGGAGAAACTGGCTGTTCGTGGCTTGGATAGGTGTGTGCTTCACTGGGTAAAAAATCGGCTGGATGACTGGTCCCAAGGAGTTGTGGTGAATGGAGTTAAATCTAGTTGGTGTCTGGTCACAGGTGTCATTCCCCAGGGCTCAGTACTAGGGTCTGTTACCTTTAATCTTTATCAATGATCTGGATGAGGGGATCAAGGGCGTCTTCAGTAAGGTTGCAGGTGACACCAAGTTGAGAGAAAGTGTTGACCTGCTTGAAGGTAGAGAGGCTCTGCAGAGACATCTGGACAGGCTGGATCAATGAGCTGAGGCCAATGGGATGAGGTTCAACAAGGCCAAGTGCCAGGTCCTGCACTTGGGTTACAACAGCCCTATGCAAAGCTACAGGCTTGGGCCTGAGTGGCTGGAAAGCTGCCCAGTGGAAAAGGACCAGAGGGTGTTGATTGACAGCCACCTGCACATTAGCCAGCAGTGTGCCCAGGTGGCCAAGAAGGCCAATGGCATCCTGGCCTGCATCAGGAAGTGTGGCCAGCAGGAGAAGGGAAGTGATCATGCCCCTGTACTCGGCACTGGTGTGGCCACAGCTCAAATACTAGGTTCAGTTTTTGGGCCCTCACTAGAAGAAGTACATTGGGATGCTGGAGCGTGTCCAGAGAAGGGCAATGAAGCTGGTGAAGGGTCTAGAGAACAAGTCTTATGAAGGGTGGTTGAGGGAACTGGGGTTGTTTAGCCTGGAGAAAAGGAAGCTCAGGGGAGACTTTATCACTCTCTACAACTACCTGAAAGGAGGTTGTAGCAAGGTGGGGGTCAGTCTGTTCTCCCAAGGAACAAGCAATAGGACAAAAGGAAATGGCATCACGTTGTGCCAGGGGAGATTTAGGTTGCACATTAGGAGAAGTTTCCTCACAGAAAGGTTTGTCAAGCCATGTAACAGGCTGCCCAGGGAAGTGGTAGAGTCCCCATTCCTGGAAGCATTTAAAAGATGTGTAGATGTGGTGCTGTAGGACGTGGTTTAGTGCTGACCTGGCAGTGCTGCGTTAGTGGTTGCACTTGATGATTTGATGATCTTAAAGGTCTCTTCCAGCCAAAATGATTCTATATTTTGAGAGGCTCCACAAGTGCCCTGTCAGTAAGGTGCTGCCATTTGAGTATCCTAATCGCCCCACAGGTACAGCACTGCTGTCCTGTGGTGTAAGAGTCTCCACAAATGTCCCTTCGCCAAGGTGCCATCATTCTGGAGTGCACGGGGTCCCACAAATGGGCCCCAGATGTTCACCCAGGAGGGAGAGACGGGTCTCCTTGGTGCCATGGGGGCTTTGTGGCTTCACTCCATGCCAGCATTGAGGAGGGGAGGGGATCCACAGCAGCCAGGAAAGTAGTGCCTGGTGGCCATGGTCACACTCAGAGACTTTAATTAGGTGTTGTACCCAGCAATCCCCTGACTGGTAACTTCTTATTCAGACTTTTATTGTAGGTAGTAGTTCTTCATCAGGCCCCAAAAGATGCTCAAATACAGGGATGCGTTAGGTCCCAGTTAAGCAATAACAACCTCATGCCTGACGGTGAGTTAAACACAAATTCTCAGATGTAGTCCTGTGGCAATCAGCAAAAGGTATCAAAGCACAGATAGGCTCTGGTTAATTAATAGAAGTAATTCCATTTGTGTTAACGAGCAGAGACACGTGAGCACGTGGCTACGGGCCGTATAAATGCACGTTATGTGGAAATCCTTGGGTTCACACCCCGGCTTGCAGCTCACAAACTCGTTTCTATGTCTGCCCCTGCGCTGACACCAGACGGATGGGTGTCACCCCAGCTGGGCTAAAGAATTTTTTTTGCTCCTTGGCAGTTGACGTTGATAGACGTTTGTTGGGTACAATTTGTTTTGCAGACTTTGGACCGATAAATCCCAAACAGCCGTCATTGGAATCAGGTTCCGCTGAGCCACAGAGACTCTTTGATGGCTTCCTTGAAAGATGCATCTGACCTCACCCATGTTCACTCTTTGGCTCAGGATGCTCCTTTGTCAGTCAGCTCCTTTGTCCTGTCTTCAGCTTTTCTTATCACTAGTTCAACAGAAAGCTGTTGACACCTGCAACAACTCCCTGCCAGTCACTGGTGCAGCAGGCAGGGCTCTTTGCAAGAGCAGGAATATCCTGTAGATGCAGAAGAGAGAATACATATGTACACTCAGAAGATAAACAAACAGCAGAAAGAAAACACAGGAGAATTGTGGAGACACTTTGTTCCCCACAGAACCCTGCATTAAGGACATTATTTGCTTTGTTCCTGACGTTGCCTCGGGGAGGTTGCACATTGTGGTTGCAGTATCCCATTTCATTCCTCCTGTCAGACTTTGCAACGCAGTGAAAGGCTGCATCAGGCTGAAGACGTGCGCTAGGGCTGCTGCCACAGGCTGCGAAAGCTTCGTCATCTGGCATATTTAAAGTGCGGACCCATCGGCAAGCAAGCCCTTGCGCATCCCACAGTAGAGGCTCTGCTTCCAGGTATGTGCGTGCTGAGCTCACGGGGTGAACCACATGTCTCTGTGTCACTTCAAGGCTGTACTTCCAGCAGCAAGATTGATACGGGTAGTCACACCTATTGCTGCTGGCATCACACACCTGGGCCACCATTTCCAGCGTGACTGCTCTCTCACCTTGCATTCGCATGGGCTGGAGCGCTAGGCCGAGTCATGGCCGTTGGACACAGACATGGAACCTCTTGGGTCACAACTACTGCTGGGACCTCATGTTCCTCCCAGCGCACAGCCATCTTCTTGTGGAGTTGTGGAGCTCAAGTCAGCCCTTAGCTCTGGAAATGTTAGGTTGCTTCAGAAAGGAACACCTGAGAGAGGTAGGTGGGAGGATTTCATTAGCATTTATCCTGAGAGGCCAGTGGAAATTTGTGGCTGCAGTTTTCCTCCTTTCACTGCCTATTTTCATTTTGTCAGGCCACCACACATCTAGATGCACCCATAGGTCCCCAGGTTTCAGATTGTGAAATATTGAGTAATGCCATGGAGCACAAATTAGGATCTGAAAATGCCTATCTTGCAACTACTTCCCTCTCACTTCCCTATCTACAAGGCTCTGTCTGGCCCGGAGCTACAAAGCCAAACTCACCCACAGCGCACATAGAAGCATGTGAACATGGTGAAGATCAGTCCAGGAACCTTCCCTGAGAAAATCACAGCCTCAGCCTGCACATCTTATACCAATATCACAATTTATTGAGGGCACGAGGAGCACCTTCAGCTCCCTTTTATTTACAGTATGAGAACGGCTGTTTTCCAATCAGCAAAACGTTCCAGCCCTGTTCGGAAGTGATCGTTTCGTACCCAGATGGAGGTTTGGGCGTTTTTGTTATCATCGCTATTGTTCATTCATGTTAACACCCTCAAGCCTCAACGACTGGAGAGCAAAAACTGCTGCAGCGGATCATAAGCTTTTCCCATCAAATTATTCCTAGCATTTTTTTCAATGTCTTTGTTGCTTGCAACTCACACAGCACCAAAATTTCCATTGAAAAGCTTATTGGAAGCACAGTTTAACCTGCTCCTATGTGGACTGAAGTGCTGGCTACTCAGCCTGGCCTGCTGATGCCCACTCACCTGTGACAGTCTGGGAGACACTGACATAAGCTGAAATAGCACCAGTTGCTGCTTTGCATGTGAAATTGCAATGAAATCATCTCTTGTCTTAACCTGCAAGAGGTAACTGGTTTATATGGTGTGTTTAAAGAGCAGAAAATATGGCACTACCAGAAAGAAATACTACTTTAACATTACTGTTACCTCATAACTGTTGGCTTTGGTGTCAGTGGTCATCACCACCACTGCTGCTCTCTTTTTAATTCTATTATACCTTTCCTTGACACTCTCAAGAAAATAAAGATGTACTTTCTCATGCTTCAAAATACCATCCTTGGCTTTCTCAGGTGCTGGAATTAATATCAGCTCAGTGCAGCTCAAACAGGCTTTATTGGAAGCTGGAATAGCAAAAGCAGGGAAAAAATCATGTTAACTATTAAATGCTTGTTAGGAAGCCAATAGGAATTTTCCTCCAGCAACCTGCAGATGTCACAATATTTTCATAGCATCTTTTCCACTACCTGGCAGCAATGTCTTGGTCCCTAACAGCCTCAGCTGTGTTCAGACTGCAGGCACACATTCAACATACTCCTTGTGAGGAAAATGTGGTGATGGGTTGTTTTGGTTTGGTTTTTTGCTTGAGGATCACGGTGGTTGGAGTCTGTGTTGTAACCCCTAAGACACGACACAGTTGCAATAAAGTGAGAGATCATAAGCGTAAGGTAAAACTAATCACTGGATATAGATCCCGACTGCAGAAAGACTGAGTTTGTGGAATTTACTCCCATGGGTAAAGTCAATGAAATCAGAGAGGCTGTGGGAGGGATGGAGGCCATGTTAGCCCTGTCCTTCCTTGCGGTTCTGCTTTGTGTTCCTTGCTGTTGTCCCAGATGAACATCCGCAGTCGTGTGGGTTGAGGAGGGTATTCTTGCCTTGCTGTCTCATCATTGCTGCCAGCTGGACGGGGGTGTCCCCATGGCTCCTGCAAGCACTCCTGAGTGAGGCAGAAAGTTTGAGTTTTCCCAAAGCACATTCATTGTTTGCTTTCAGTAGACCTTCTGGAAAGCGGCCTGGGAGTATCTACATAACCACTTTCCACTGGCAAGGAGACAGATGGGAGGGGATGGGAAGGGAGAGGAAAGGCAAAAAGAAAGGGAATACCCAGCAGAGGAGCATCTGTGGGTGCTTGTTAACTACAGCTGATGGTTTTGAAGGGAAAGCCCTTCCAACAGCCTCCCTGGTAAACCAAGTTTCCCCTTCCCAGCCCTATGGGTCAACCTAAGGCTGAGTGCTTGCAGTGTGGATCCCATTTTCCACGCCTCCCTTGGATGAATCATGGGCTGATACACTCACCGCTGCCACGTGTTCCGTCCCGGTCCACAAACTGAGCCGGAGCCAACTCCAGCTGTGCAGGACTGACCTCAGTGCTCAGCTGTGGAGGTTCACATCTCTGATTTTGAAGCATCAGGGAGATAACTGCCAGGTTAATCTCTGAGTTGATTGCTCAGAGCAGCTTTAAAAAGAAATTCTGCATCACTCCCTTCACATGAAATACAGAGCTGGACTTACCCCTCAGCTGACATTTGCCCAGGAAGTACTGATTTGGCTGAAAACCTTAGGTCTGTATTTCTCTTTCACCAGAGAGGCACATTCAAATCCACAATGTTAATTGTGCCAGAGACACAGGGCAAAGTCATACCCTCAAAGTGACCTTTTAGCCACACTCCCTCCTATGACTTTTAATACGCTTCCCTTGCAATGAAGAGAGTCTTGTTATCTGCTCACAGAGGGAAAGTAATTAATTGTTTGTTTTTCTACCTTGATTGTTTGATTTTCTACCTTATGCTTCACCAACATCATCTCTGAGTTAAATGTTGTTACTGTTCTGCATTTTATATTAACAGCAAAACCTTCTGCTCCCCTTGGGAAGAATAAAATGATGCTGCATAATATTTGTGGGACAGAAGGAAAGGGAGACAGACATACAGTTACCTCCTGCTACTTGCTTTGCTGACTGTCGTCTTTTGGCTAAACACCCCAGCAGCACCAACAATGCCAGGCCAGCCTGAGATAATCTTCTCCTCCCAGACTATAGGATACTCAGTAGGTGATTTCTAGTGACTTTGAGAAGAAAAGCTGTCTTCAACCGTAACCAACTTCCCTGGGGTACGCAGCGTGGCTCATCTTGTGAACTCTGGTCTTCACAGCCCGACCACGCTGACAGTTCTCTGCAGATAAGAACGGCCGTTACTTTACCGGCAGAGTTTGATGAGGAGACTGTGAATCAGTTAACCACAGTTCACTTGACAGGTTGTAGACCTCTTTGAGTACAACCTACATCTGTAACATATGCTTTTATAGTAAGTCTTCTGCCTGTAGCATTTTAGTTATCTCTGCTTCCTACTGATTGCCAAGGGCCACGTAAGCTTCGCAGGAGAGCGTGACTCAGTGCTGCCAGTGTGTTCCAGCGCCCCGGTGATATAAAATGACAAACATTTTTATTCCTCTGCATGTGGGACATAGGCCTAGAAAGAGTATCCTCAGTAAACAAGCCCAGTCCCCAGCAGTTTTAGCCAGGAAAATTTTTCTACCACTCCATATTCAGATACATGGATTAAATTGACATTCATGAAAAACAACAGAAATATGTCAGAGTTTTTTCCTACACTCACTCTGGTTCAGGAGTCTTCTGTGTAGTCTTCCTGGAACAGAAACAGGGGAAACACTGGGTTTTGTGATGTAGAAAATAAACAGTAAAAAGAACGAAGTAGCTCGACGTTTTCCCAGATACGAGAGAGTGCAAGAGACAATAAAAAGTAAGGAAATGTGTATTACAGCTCAGTGGCAGAGCTACTAGTCAACTATTGTAAAAGCTGGATTATCTCTAGTAATATCTGGGCTCCTTTTTTGGGATGCTATCGTGTTTTAGAAGGTCCTTGCTCACAGGGTCCCAGTACCTCTAGCTTTCGGAAACTCTTACAGAAGACCTTTGCTCAGCTTGTACTGCAAGTATAAAAGTGAAAAAGGTATTGGGATCCATAAGGAACATGAGAGAAAATAATCATTAAATGTAATCAGAGGAGAAGATCCCCCAGGAACCCTAAGTGTAGTGGGTAATCTTGTCTTATCTAAAAGAACAGCATTTAAACAGTGACAGGAACAACCAAACATGAAGGAAAGGCTTTCCTTGGAGGAAGCAGGGATATAAAAGAAGTATGTAAAATAATGAACACTGCAGAGAAACCAGATGGAAAGTTGCTGCTCTTCTTGTCCTCAGTGACGTGAAGGGATATTAAGACTGAATTTTTCATGCCAATACCAGGGAAAACATTTCTATGCCTTGTGTAAGTGGACTGTGGTGCTCAATGCCACAAGAAACCTTTCAAGACAGGAGCTTAGAAAGCTGCAGAATGGGATGGCAGTTTTATAGTGCAGCATTAATGGCTTTCAAAATTAACACATGACAATTTTGAGGATTACTTTTATCATGTCAACCCAAGGTTAACTATTAGAGCTCGGGCTCAGACTCATGTAGGGAAGACAGATGACTTGAACATCTCTGCACTCGCCACCTGACATGCTGTATCCTTGCTGGAGGCAAAATATAGGGCAGGACGAATGCCTGCTCTGACCCTGGAGGACAATATCCAGATATTCCTTCAGAGATGAGAAGGACGTGGGCCGCTGCTGCATGTTAGAGAATGCAAAGTGTGAGAAGAAGGGGCCCGCAGGATGGAAAAGTGACAGAATCAGGGTAGTGGAGGTCAATGCCTCTGTCTAGGACAGTTTCTTAATGGACTCCACCAAGATACTGCCTCAGCATAAGGACAGCCCATAAAATGGGTGACAAATCTTACCCATTGCTCCTCAATGATTGGGCATTTCTTCCTCCATGTCTGCAATGGTAGCGAAGCTCCTCCTGGCTCTAAGTCATTCCTCAGCACGTTAGACATGCTGCAGATGTAGCTGTGTTTAACCCAGTTTCCTTTAGGTACTGTCAGTCTCCAGTAAAGAGGCTGCATAAATTTAAAAGCTCTTGCTTCTTTATCTGGAGTGTGCACATTTGATCAGATAGCAGCTTATTCTGATGAAGTGGAGTACATTAATACCTGAGTCATCAGGGGCTCTGGCTTTTTTTTATGTCAGCTTTCCAGGCAAGCTTTGTTATGTGCTTTGAATTCGGCCACTGCCACCCCCACATTACAAAAGGAGGGATTCTAGTGGGATGCTTTCAGGGAAGTGTAATGGGAAACAGTCTGGATCGAGTGGCCACGGACCCATGGACTCAAATGGGGCTTCACTTTTAAATTAAATAGCAATGTGGGAAGCTGTTGAAAAACGCAACAGAAGATTCTCCTGTTTGGCAACAAGGAATCACTGTGTAAAGGCCAGGTGTGTCTGATGCATATGGATTTCACTTATAGCATTTACTTAAATCATCCATGGGGATTCAGATGCCTTATGAAGCCCTCCAGTTCTTCTGGGTCTATGCAAGGCTTCTCCTTTTTCAGCCTGTAGATTCTTTCTCTAATCTTGATGCTCGTTGAGATACTCCTGAAGAAGTTCATCTCTCTCATTTCTTTTTTCGGCCTACACCACATCTTGTGGTTTTTTCACCAGTATGACCCACACTTTTGTACTGCTGACAGATATTTACCTCCCTCTCATTGGCCTCTCTGACTGCTTCCACCATTTAGGCTTGAGTACCTACCATCTTGAGCTGACCGTTTCTTCAGCCATATTTAATGGTAGATGTAACAAAACACAGCCAAAAATCAATGTTTTTCCTTCCTCAAAGCCTTACAGTTTCCAGCCATCCTGAGCCAAACTTCTAGTATCCCAGAAGCAGGGAAATGTCTTGACTTTGCTGGATTTTAGTGTGTTAGGCACTGTTTGACAGAGGTTCAGATACATGCCTACAAGCAGGTGGGTAATACACTACCCAGATCTTAAAAAAGAGATCTCCTAAGCGCATCCTTTTCTGATTCTTAAAGGACTCAAGGAACATGCATCTGCTGGAGTTGCCACCCCACAGCCATGCAGTAAAATTCTTTTTACCAAATGAGCAGAGTGTCAGGGACTCATGCACTTTATTCCCACCTTTTCTCACGTTAACCTGTTTATTTCATAGAATCATAGAATGGCTAAGCTTAGAAGGGACCTCAGAGATCATCTAATCCAAATTCCCTGCCATGAGCAGGGATGCCTCTCAACTAGACTAGGTTGCTCAAAGCCTCATCCAACCTGGCCTTGAACACCTCCAGGGAGGGGGCACCCACAACTTCTCTGGGCGATCTATTCCAGAGTCTTGCCAACCTCGTAGTGAAGAACTTCTTCCTGAGATCCAGTCTAAACCTGTTCTCCTTCAGTTTAAAACCATTTCCCCTTGTCCTATCACTGGGCACTGTTGTGAAAAGTCCCTCTCCAGCCATCCTGTAGGATCCCTTCAGGTAATGGAAGGCAGTTATAAGGTCCCCCCCAGAGGCTCCTCATCTTCAGACTGAACAATCCCATCTCCCTCAGCCTATCCTCATAGCAGAGGTGCTCCAGCCCCTGGGTCATCTTCATGGCCCTCTTCTGGACTCATTCCAACAGATCTATGTCCATCTTATCGTGGGGACACCAGAACTGGACGCAATATTCAAGGTGGGGGCTCTCACAAGAGCAGAGTAAAGTGGGAGAATCACCTCTCTTTATCTGCTGGCCCCACTCCTCTTGATGCATCCTAGGATATGGTTGGCTTTACAGGCTGCATGAGCACACTGCTGGCTCATGTTGAGCTTCTCACCAATCAACACCCCCAAGTGCTTCTCTTCAGGGCTACTCTCAACCCACTCTGTATGCAGTCTGTAACTGTGCCTGGGATTGGTCCAGCCCAGATGCAGGACCTTGCACCTTGCCTTGTTGAACCTCATGCAGTTTGCACTGGCCCATTTCTCAAGCCTGTCAAAGTCCCTCTGGGTGGCATCCCTTCCCTCAAGTGAGCCCACCGCATCACATAGCTTGGTGTCATTGGCAAACTTGCTGAGGGTGCACTTGATGCCATTGTCCATGTTACTGACAAAGATGTTGAAGAGGACTGGACCCAGAACAGACCCCTGAGGAACTCCACTTGTCACAGGTCTCCACCTGGACATTGAGCCATTGATCACAACTCTTGGAGTGCGACCATCTAGCCAGTTCCTTATCCGCTGAGCGGTCCATCCATCAAGTCCCTGTCTCTCCATCTTAGAGAAAAGGATGACATGTGGGACAGTGTGCCTTGCACAAGTCCAGGTAGATGATGTTATTTGCTTTTCCCACATCAACCAGAGATGTAACTGTCGTAAAAGGCCACCAGATTAGTCAGGCACGATTTGCCCTTAGTGAAGCCATGTTGGCTGTCACCAGCACCTTGTTATTTATCATGTGCCTTAGTACAGATACCAGGAGGATCTGCTCCATGATTTTACTTGGCACAGAGGTGAGCCTGACTGGTCTGTAGTTCTCTGGGTTTTCTTTGCTTCCCGTTTTGAAAATGGGGGTGATGTTTCCCCTTTTTCCAATCTGCAGGAACTTCACCAGACTGCTGCGACTTCTCAGATATGATGGCTAGTGGCCTAGAAACTTCAGCTACCAGTTCCTTCAGGATCCATGGATGTATTTCATCAGGTCCTGTGGACTTGTGCACCTTCAGTTTCTCTGGGTGTTCCCGGACCTGATCTGTTCCTACCCTGGGTGGTTCATCACTCTCACAGACCCTGCCAATGCCTTCTGTGACTTGGGTAGTGTGGCTCAAGTGATTACCAGTGAAGACTGAAGCAAAAAAGTCACTGAGTACTTCAGCCTTCTCCATATCCTCAGTAACCAGGTCACCTGTATCCCCCTGGAGAGGCCCCACATTCTCTTGTTTTTCTTTTTTGTCTGACATACCTGTAGAATCCTTTTTATTTTTGATGTCCTTGGCCAGATTTCATTCCATCAGGACTTTAGTTTTTCTAACATGTTTTCTGGTTTCACAAACAATGTCCTTGCAATCATCCCAGGTTACCTGTCCTTGCTTCCACCCTTTGTGGATTCCCCTTTTGTGTTTGGTTTTGGCCAGGAGTTCCTTGTTCATTCATATAGGCCTCCTGGCATTTTTGCCTGATCTCTTCTTTTTAGGGATGCAGTGCCTTTAAGGTTGGAGATGATCCTTGAAAGTCAACCAGCTTTCCTGGGCTCCCAATCCCACCAGGGCTTTGTCCCATGGCACACTATCAAGGAGATTCCTGAAGAGGCCAAAGTTGGCTCTTCTGAAGCCAAGGGCTTCAAGCTTGATGAGTGCACTCTTCTTCGCTGCCTTTAGGATCTTAAACTCCACCATCTCATGGTCACTGCAGCCAGGGCTGCCCATGAGCTTGACATTGCCCACCAGACCCTCCTTGTTGGTGAAAACAAGGTCTAGCATGGCACCTCTCCTTGTTGGTTCCTCTGTCGCTTGGAGGAAGCGGCTATCATTAATGCATTCCAGGAATCTCCTAGATTGCTTATACCCTGCTGTGTTGTCCCTCCAACTGATATCAGGGTGGTTAAAGTCCCCCATGAGGGCCAGGGCTTGTGAATGAGCAGCGACTCCTATTTGACTATGAAGAGCCCCGTCCACTTGGTCCTCTTGGTCAGGTGGTCTGTAGCAGATCCCCACTGTAATGTCTCCTTCCTTTCCTTTCACCCTGGCCCATAGGCACTTGGTCTTTTCATCATCACTCACCAGGTGGAGCTCCATGCATTCTATCTGTTCACTGACATAGAGGGCAACACCCCCTCCTCGTCTCCCCTGCCTGTCCTTCCTGAAGCGTTTATACCCTTCTAATCCAACACTCCAATCACAGGAGTCATTCCACCTCACCTCCATGATGCCAATCAGATCGCAGCGCTGCAGGCACACAAGCATCTCCAGCACCTCTTGTTTATTGCCCATGCTGAGGGTGTTTACATGAAGGCATTTGATCTGGGCCCCCAATGAAGTTCCTGGAGCCCCTGATGAAGTACAGTTGTACTTCAGCTGGGTTAGTGTTTTCACCCCTAACACTGGCATATCACCCCCAGGCTCAACTTTAGTGAGCCTGGTTTCACTCCCTTCCCCCTTTGCACCTTGTTTAAAGCCCTTTCAAGGAGCCCGGCCAACTCACGTGCAAGAATCCTTGTCCCTCTTGGAGACAACTGAACTCCATCTGTCCCCAGGAGGGCCGGGGCCCTGTAAATGTTTCTGTGATCAAAGAAACCAAAATTCCACTGGTGGCCCCAGCTGAGCCCCTCGTTAATCACGCGTGTTTTCCTATTCCTTTCATTGTACTTTCCTGCCACTGAAGGGATTGAAGGAAAAACTATCTGTGACCCCAATCCTTCAACCAGTCTCCCCAGTGCCTTGAAGTCCTTTTTACTCGCTTGTGGGCTTCTGTCTGCAACCTCATCGCTTCTCACCTGCATAACCAGTGAAGGATAATAATCAGAGGGCCCTACCAGGTTAGGGAGTTTCTTGGTAACATCTCTGATCTGGGCTCCAGGGAGGCAGCACTTCCCTGTGGGAGGGGTCTGGCTGGCATATGGGGCCTTCTGTTCCCCTCAGAAGGGAGTCTCCTATGGCAATTACCCTCTTTTTTTTTTTCTTTTTCTTTTTTTTTTTTTTTTTGACAGCAGAAGTCCTAATACATGGAGCAGACTGACTTGCTCTAGACAACCCTGTGGATGGTCCTTGGAACAATTTGGAGCAATTCTTTCTGGCCTCTCAGTCTGACTCGACTCAGTCAAGCTAAAAGCTCTTGTTCCTGAGATTACTTGTGAGTCAAATTGTGCAGTTTCAAAGCCAGTGATGATGTGAAGTGAGAAAAAAAAAAAGTGCAGAAAAAGCAGACCAAGTTGGTGGCATCTAAAGAAGGTACCAAGCAAGCAGGGCTGTGATCTTAGGGACTTTTAGAGATATTAATTTGATTCTGGTTTTACCACAGGGTTCATTAGAGGTGTTATTTTAAAGATCAGAGATAAAGACCTTGAATTACAGATGCTTTTAGACTTTGCTGTGCTCTAGGTTGCAAGGTCCACTGATACAGGGTACAGTCATGGGGATCCCAACCAAGTAATGCAGAAGCGGCCAAGCTAACTCATTTCTGTCTTAGGTAGCACACAAGTATCTTAGGTATTCTACTGAGAGGGAAAACACACACCTTTGTTCATTTTGAAATTCCATAGTGGAGAAGCTGTGGAAGTACATCAGTGTCTGGATTTGAGGAAGCAGCACGATGTCCCCTTGCAGCAGGATCCCCCAGCCAGGCTCTGTCCCCCTCTGCCTGTCTCTGAACTCTAGAAATCCCGGGGATTACAGCAGGTTGTGACCACAGGGATGATTCTTTTCCTTTAAGGTCATGACTGTGTAAGGATAAGTCATAGCTGCTATTAGGAAAGTGATTTGTGTGGAAAGCATCAACATGCCTTTAAGCACATCGTTTGTCTTCTCTTTTCTTACCTTGCTTCTATCCTAAGCTCATCACAGCTTCTACGTGACTACTCTGGTTTGATTTAGGTCAGATTTATTTCTAGCAAATGCTCTGTATTACAGCAGATGGCAGCCTTTCCCCAGATTTCCAGAAATGAAGAGCACCTGGAGTTCAGACAATAAATGTCTTTTCTCCTCTCCTGCTGACTGCTTGCTGCCAGCAACTGAATTGAAGAAGCTGGATATAGAAACAAGACTGAACTCACCTACTTGTGTTTACAGGGCTTGGTTCCTCACCTGTCTGATCAGCTGTTGCACCACTTCTTTACTCATCTAGGCTGTTTCCCTTCCAACCTATATCATAGCTCAAGGTCAAAATAATTAAAAATCCATGCTAATTCATTTCTTCACCTTGACAACAACACATAAGAGAAAACACCTTGTGCTTTGTGCGCAGTGTGTCAAAATCAAAGTGGCATTTTTCAGTGCTCGACTTAGTAAGATGTTCACACCATATTAAAAAGCACCTCTGTTAAAAGACCTACAGTAGCTGGCTGAATAAACTGTCGTGCGGGCGAGGCCTCAAATTACTTCATCTGCTGGTGATTGTTCCAAAGAGCCTTAGATATGCTCTGTGGATTCACCCAGCCCTGAAAAGCAAGGAGAAAAGCGATCAGCACTTTTCTGTCCTGCCCTTTTCTATTCCCTGTTCTCAGAGCCAGAACAGGAGTGTTTACTGGGACAGTGTTTTTTGAGATGACCACAGGCACACCAAGGCTGTTTCTAATACCCTCTGGATTTTTTAGAAGCATTTTTTATTGCCACATGGCAACCCCCTTGTCCATACTGTGTTTTTATACCTACTTGACTGGTGTTAATCAATCCCAGTGGTCTGTTTCACAAGCACAAGAAGAGAGCAAAGATGTGTCTTCTGGGAGGTTGCTCCTGATGCAAACACAAAAAAAAGAACACAGATTTACTTTTCTTGTTTCTGCCTTCAATTTCTACTTTTTATCCTGCTTCTGTTCTCACAAAATATGTTAATGGAATCCAGATGCTTATTAACACATTTCGTACTAACAACCAGAGACAGGAAGTACAGGCCAGATGAGGAGAACAGCTTAAACAATAGTTAAGAGAGATGAGAGGAATTCGGAGTCAGCAAGGCCAAGCAAAATTTATGCTGGGTCTTTCAAGAAACTAACCAAATGGTTGTCAGTGAATGACTTTATAAACTCTGGGGGACAGGAGAGGTCCCACAGGCCCACAGAACCTATTATCAATACCTAGGAGGACATCCAAATACAGCATTAATTAATCTTAAAGACCCACATGATTCTAAAGCAACCACTATGGGCTTACAAAAACAGGCTGTATCTAACCAGCTCCCTTTTTCTCTTTGATAAGGCAGCTGGTTTGGCAGCTAGGAGAAGGAAATCACAGACATGCTGCATCTTCACTGGCTCATGCAGCCACCAAAGGAAATGGTCTAGACAACATTACTATGAGGTGAACAGGTGAGTGAGTTGCTTACACTCAAAGTGTAACGTTCATCACATCCCCAGCTCTGTATGTCCCTGACAGCCACTGCCATGAGAACATTGGCTCCCACAATCTGTCTGGAGAGGCAGGTGTCTGTATTTCTGTGTGCATACCACGAGGGGTTGGGAAATGTGGGGAGAAAGAGTTAATTTCACACAGGAAATCACCATCAGTAAGGAAATGACCCCAATTCCCTGTGCTATACTTGGCACTCATAAACTTGGCATTCATAAACATCTTTGCCTTTCAAGACATGTGCACCATCAACCCCCAGTTCAGCTCTTAAGGAAAGAAACACTTAAAATACTCTTCCACCAATCTACCCAGCCCAAAGAGGCTGTTGCAGACTGCTCCTTACATCTGTCCTTCAGAGAAGACTTTTCATCCATTTGAAAGCTGCCCTCTTTTTTCCCCAACTCTGTAGAGAAATCTCGCTAAGTAGAAATCTTGAGGCCATTATACTACTCCTCCATCTTCCTAGCTGCATTCATTATTAATAGCTCATCATTAAATTTTAATAAATTGAATATCAGAAAGTTAAGGCTTATTAGACACCTTTCCTCCCTTTTTTCTTACAGGTCCATTTGCACTAATACTTGCTTGCATAGGGTTGATTTGGTGTGGATCATCCCCCTCACCTTGCAGTTAAAACCTGAAAGGAGGATACTGTAGATCTGAATCACTCGGTGTTCCGGGTTCAGGCACCCAAACTTGAAATGCTCCTCAATTGGCAGAAACATACTGCAACAAAGAACCTTCAGGACATTTTTCCCCAGTGGAGGAGGTGTGTAAAAGTCTTTAGAGGGACATACAGCATGCAGGATGTGGGCAGGGACCTTCTTACTTCACTCAGCAAGTGGAGAGCCCCAGTGAGGACATGGCAAAGTTGAAGACAGAGTTCAGGAAACAGAAGAAAGCACCCCAGCAGTCTGGCAAACACAATGCACAAAGAAAGAACAAAAGGGCTGTTTTAGCAGAGAGAAGACTGAGAAGAGACATGCTCGTAGCCTTCCACTGTGTAAAAGGCTGTTAGAAGGGAGGAGAAAAAACTATTGCCTCCACAGCCTCTGTGGGGAACCAAGCAGTAATGTGCTAAAACTTCCCTTCTGAGGGACCTTAGGTTCAAGGTGAGGAGCAATTTTTCACTAGGAGGTAAGTTGAACTGAGGAACAGGATGTCTGGAGAGCTTGTGGAGTCTCCATTGCTGCAGAATTTGAAAGGGTGAGATGAATGCTCACAAGATGGATTTGGGTAGAACTGCCCATGCCCTGGGGCAGACTAATGCAGGAGAGAACCTTCCATGGATCTGTGATTGTGTTATAAATGATACACTTTTAAATCAGAGGATGCAAAGAAGCTTGTATCTAAAACTTGTGAAAATACTGTTTGATGCAATCTAGGAACTCCTCCTTTTTTTTTCCCTTCTGAATAGTAGGGGAATTCCAGAGACACTAAGACCTGGTACTCAAAAAGAGAGCCAGAACTACAATTTCAGACTTGCTTATCCAAAATCCGTATTGAGCAAAATTACAAGAAAGCTGATCAGACCTCACACATAAAGGACAATAACATAATGCCAATCAACATGTGGTTGGTTGGTTTGGGGTTTTTTTTTTGAAGAGAAATTCACATCTGGCAAACCTGCTTTCCTCCTTCGAGATAAGTTTGGCAGATAAAAGGCAGTCGTAATGGAGTTTTGTAAGACATTTGACTCAGTACAGAGTGACAGTATGACTAAAAGCTGAGCACTCTCCCCTCTCAGAAATAGCCAGGTGAAGTGTATTGGCTGACCATGGCTCTGCCATGGACAGGACAGACTCACTCAGGAGGCACCTGGACCTGACGCTGCTTTGCGCTACTGTTCAGAATCTGGGAGCAAGCATAAGGTGACCGCTGACAGTATGCATACAAGACGCAAAGATCAGCGAAGTGACAAACTGGGCTCAGGAAAGTCATTTAGAAACTACTACTACACAGAATACAGTGGATGCATTGCAGAATTTTTGAGTACCAAGAGCAAGGGTGGGTTGAATACCTCAATTCTGGGGACTTCTCCTCTGCTGTGTGCTGGGGAAGCCAATGTCGTCCCACCTTTTTATTTATATAGTGTGAATTAGCCCCTAAATTAACAGTCAGAAAGATTGTTTGGGGCCAGCAGAGCCTAAGCCTCTTGTATGCTACCATTCCACATATTTTTCACCACAGAAACACAGATAGAGCCTGGCTTTATGAACCATTAGCCTATAAAGATAAAAGTATAACAAAGCAGACACCCAAGGTCTATAAATGTATTTATGCTGTTGTGAAGAGCACTAATTCCAGGTTTCCGCTGTATAAAACCCTCTCTACTGTATAAATACTGCATTAAAAGGAGGAGGGGGGGGGGGCTGGGGTGTTTTTTCCTTCAGGGCTGGCATGGTCTCTAGTCAAGCCTCCTTTTTAGCAAAGGCACTTGCCCTTGCTCAGGCGATGGCTTTCCCTGGCAGGCCGTTGCTGGGAGCTGCCAAGGAGTGCGACACGAGCACTGATTCATCGACGCCCAAAGGCGCTTGCACACACCTTCTGCTTCTCCTGCTCCAGAACAGGCAGGGTAAGATTTCCAAGTGATAGAGAGCGATGCTGGCAGAAACATTGAGTAACGCTGGAAACACCCCAAACGATGGTGGAGCCAAGGGATTTGGCGTCACTTACCTTGCCTCTCAGGAAAGCTAGTCCAAATTCATTTTTAATGCGAACAAGTGAAAAAGCATTAAATATCCATGCAGCTACCTGGCATTTAGAAGACCTTCTGATTGATTTAACTCCCCTTTAGAAGTGAAGAAAGCTAATTAAATGAACTGAGCTCCCAGCAGCTTTGCTCTGCAGAGCCTGGGACCAACTTTGACCAGACAGCTGCCATGACCACAGGCTGGAGGGAAGGAGCAGCAGAGGGAAGAAGTGCCTGCATCCCTACAACCCATCTTGGACAACACTTACCCTCCAGCAATGGTGGTGGGTGGCACCACAGGCTCATTCCATGGTGGGACCCATGGACATGTCCCCATCACAGGGCAACACTCAGCGGAAAGGTAAGCCTGGCTAGTGAGACCATGGACTTCTCAATCCACTGCAATTTTGGAGGCTTTCATCCCCTTTAAGGTTACATTTTAGGTGATTGTCCAGGCAAACCAGAAGTGGGCATGCATGCATCTCAGTCCTAGGGAGACTTTTGAAAATGTCAGCCACTGTGCCAACTGGAAGCATGGGCCAGAGAGAAAAAGGAAAGAAAAAAGGCAGCCAATTAAAAAGCCAGGTTGTCTCCATGTTGCTTAGGGCTAACAGAACAGATGATGGCATTGCTGGAAGCTGCATTTGCTTTTAATTGTCCTCGTTCCACTGAATAACTAATTCTCTCCTCCCACACAAGACAAAAAAAAAGTGAGCAGCATGGGTTTTTTGGAAAGGATGAGTTGACTCAATTCCTTTCCTACAACACATGACAGAAAGCTGCAGTTTTTAGCTTTGCAACCAGGCAAGTTTAGAATCACTGCAGGCATTTATTTTGTTTCATGTCTTCTGGGATCAGCTAAAAATATTATTTTTTGGAGAGAAAAGGATATGGAAGGCTTTGTGTTCATTCAGCTCCTAAATTGCAGCCAACCAAATGGAATAAGCACAGGTAGATCCCATTTGTAAGGTGGTCGTATTAAAAAGCTGGTTTACAGGTGTCAGAGGGCTGGGATGTGGGAGGTGCTGGGGATCTGAGCATGATCCAGGGAGAGAAGTGGATCCCCTCAACCCAGAATTGAAACACTAGGCTTACCACAAGACTCATCCTTCATGTAGATGTTTCTCAGGAGCCCAGGAAAGCAATCACTCCTCCCTTACCATCAACCAGCTCAAATTTCCAGCATTTTTGAGGAGAAACTGAAGGGCAACCCTATCTAGGCCAAAGAATAGATGACAAAAAAAACCCAAACCCACATTTTGCAGGGTCTGAGACCAGCCAACATGGTTCAATGCATTAAAAGTCATAAATTTCAATAGAAACGCTTAAAAAATAATCATAACCACAGCAAACATGACTGAGAAACTGTCAGATAGAACAACTGCAGAGAAAAGTGAACCTAATCTAATTTTGGGGGGTGGGTGGGGTTGAAGCAGAAACAAATACAAGGACAAAGACAATGAGCTAGAAGTAAGCAGACAGGATGATCTTGGGAGTTATTAGTAAAGAATACACATAAGGAAGCTCCCCTAGACCCCTCCCCTCCAAGTGATCTAACCCTGTACTGCACTTTCATCTACTGTCTGAGAATGTGAACTGTCATTCCTACCCCACCATCTCTATGCCACTTGTGCTTTGTGTGGCACGCTCATGGGGAATCCTTAGGAGTCCATTGTGTGCTGCGCAAGTGCTGTGGAAGGGAAGCCTTTTAATGAATGAGACCTTTCCGCTGGGAAGAGGAAAAATAGACAATTTTAGTGTGAATTACAACTCCAAAGGACTCGACTCTCATCGTATTTCTGAAAGGCAGCAGATCTCCAGTAGTGATCTCAGTGCAGAGCTGTTATGATGTACGTAGACAGGGTAGAGGAAGGAAGTTGGAGCAGATTAATAATTTACTCCTGCCTCAGAGCTGTTCAGTGACACTAAATCACCAAAAGCATTCAAAATAAAATCATCACAATGTTGCAGCTGTTGACAAATTACAAAGGACTTGTCTTGAAAGCGCTTCTGTAGTTGATCTGTAAGGTCATTTGCACCCACGCAAAGGATGTGAGAAGCCTCAGCCCCCTGCACGTTAGCACTGGGCCCTTGGCAAGGGTGGCAGAACAGAGTGTTTGCTGGTGACTTCTCTGCTGACACATCCTCACCAGCAGAGCCAGATGAACATCACAGGCCAGAAAATAAGATGATGTTGGTGCTGGTTCCTATCTCCTCCTGCCAGACCTGCAAGAGGGGCAGTAGGACAAAGATGGAGAGCTGGGTGCGCTGTCAGCAAAACCAAGAGTGGCGGGGAGTTGCTGACTGCCAGAGCTGGCATTTTGCCTCCAGTTACTCATCTCCTGAGCTCAGCCCCAGATGATGCCTAACTTGTTCCCATACAAGCATGTACACAAGGCGAATGGGGCCTGCACAGCCTCCTGCTTATTGCAGCCACAGAAAGTACCGTATCTGCCAGAGCTGAAGGGAGGAAGACAGGCAGCAGCTTGCAGGAGGGCCATAGAACAGTTTGTGTTGGAAGGCACCTGTAAAAGGTCAAGTCCAATCCCCTGCAGTGAGCAGGGACACGTGCAACTAGAGCAGGTTGCTCAGCACTCCATCCAACCTCACCCAGAATGGTTGTGGGGATGGGGCATGAATCACTTCTCTGAGCAAACTGTGCCAGTGTCTCACTACAGTTATTATAAAAAATATCTTCCTTGTATCTAGTCTAATCTACCCTCTTTTAGTGTAAAACCATCGCCCCCGGTTCCTGTCATGACAGGCCCTACTAAAGGGATTGTCCCTATCTTTCTTATAGGCCCCCTGGAAAGCCGCTATAAGGTCTCTCTGGAGCCTTCTCTTCTCCAAGCTGAACAACCCTAACATTCTCAGCCTGTCCTTATAGCAGAGGTGACTCAGGCATTTGGGCTTAAGGCTAACACTGCTCCTTAAGGCTGCACTGATGCACAGCCTCAGGTACTTCTGAAGCCACCAGTCCCACTGCAGGCTTTGCAGTCTTCTGAGGCTGTGTTTGGGGTGGCTGCACTCACAGGGGCAGCTTGGGCTTGAGGAAATAAAAGCACTTTTTTCCACCTCTTTAAACCTGCCACCCTTTAGCTTTCAGGAAGGAGACAGGCCCAAACTGACAACTGGTAGCACCCAGCACAGCAGAAGCAGCCACCTTGAGCAATCGCACGTACTGTGTCAACCTGGTAAGTTACCATAGGATACTGCATCCAAACAGCACACTTCACCACAGTGCTGTTCTCTGCAAGGAAACAGGGTCCTGAGCTCTTGCCACTGCCCTGGAAGCAGCACTTCTGCAGAGGTGCTTTCCCTGATCTTTTTCACAGAATGTGTGGCAGTGCGTGTACAAGTCACGTCATATAGCCAAGAAAGAGCCTTAGAAGGTGCAGTTCACGGTCAGGTTGGATGGGGCTTTGAGAAATCTGATGTAGTGGAAGATTTCTGCTCATGGCAGGGGGGTTGGAACTAGAAGATCTTTAAGTTCCCTTCCAATCCAAACCATTCTATGACTGGTTGATCACAGCTCTTATGTTAAAAGCCAAGCGCTACAATTAAAAATAGAGACACTTTGTCGGTGTTTTTTACAGAGAAGGAAGCAGGAATTGCACAAAACAAAACTAGGACCAGGAAAGCTGGTCTAATTCAACAGCAGCCAGGCTTAATCCAGGCTGAAAGACAGCGTGCAGATAGTTAGCTGGAGTCATCGCGATAGATTTGTCTTGCAAAACCACAAATGTATTTTTAGAATTGGGCCTGGCAAGTGTATCCACAGAAGGGGATCAAGCATGCCACAGCAGGGTCATGATGGGATTTGCAAAGCACCTTCATGTACAGGAGGACTGTGAGGGTGACTTGATCATGTCATGAAATGTTTCTGGATACCAGCCTCATTCTTGCAGGTATAATGAGCCCAGCACAGATGGGATTAGAAAAAACTCATCCCCGGCCTGTACCACGCATCTGAGTCACACCACATGCTTGTGCTATTGCTTGAGCCCAACAGCTGAGTCAGCAAAGAGAACAGAGCACTCTAAAGGGAACAGTGACTGGGCTACCCACTGCCTCCCCAGGGAAAGCCCCCAGCAACCTCCCCATCAACATGCTCCTGTCCTGCTCTGAGTCAACACACCAAGCTGCCCAGCTTCTGCTTTGGAAGAGAAAAAAAACCCAAAACCAAACAAACCCAAAACCACCAAACAGAAAAAGGGCTTCATTAACCAGCTGCTGTGTCAAGCTGCTGCCTTTAGCACTGTAAAATCCATACAACTGCCTAGAGCTGAACAGCAAATTAGCACATCAGATCACCTGCATTACACAGCGCACACCAAACCGTGCAGAACAGAGCAGCCGTGCACAAGCCAATTGTAGAGAGCAAGCTGCCGACTGCTAGAAGCACTTCTGCAGATTCCACAAAATGTTATGGCTAGAAAAGGGCTTACACTTACCTCATTTCCACGTGTATTTGTTCATCAGATCCATGTACCTGTAGCGATCTCCCAGGGAACAGTCCTGTCCCCTCTGCTGACTGCAGCACCAACGCCTCTGTCCATCTGAGCAAACCTTTGAAAGCAGGTTAAGGTCACAGATCTTATTTGGTGCTGGTTTTTGGCAGATACAAGGGGCTGATCTGGGCTGCACACAAGTGGAGCTGTAACTGTCTCAAAGCCAGAACCGTGCAACCTCTTGCACTTTTCTCCCAGCTCCCAGGTTTGTTTAGAAGCAAAGGCCTTTAAGTTCAGTGTGCTTCAGTCAAAGGGATCATTTCACTTTTAATGTGACATACAGTTTGCAGAGGATGAGACCTTCAAGAACAGAAGCCGAGGGGAACTTAAATAGGGAACTGCAGTCAAAGTTACTGCTTTTACTTAGCTTGATGTTGTATGGAAATTGTTCCTCAAACTACTCAACCACTGCTATCCTACTTTCGACAGTGCTATTTCCATGTCTCGGGCATTTGAGTGCCCATGTTCTGCCCTTTTAAAGTGGGATTAATCAACCCAGCTTGTGTCAAGAAAAGTACACGACAGGCAGAGAGCATGGGACAGACTTAGAAGGGTTATCTTAGCAAAACTCTACCCAGAGGAGCGGACAGTTCTAAGACTACACTTTCTTCTGCAGTGTTTCTTTTGTTGGTTTTTTTTGTGTGGGGTTTTTTTTGTTTTTTTTTTGGTGGGAGGGCAAAGGCAGAAAAGTATGAGAGTATAACCTTATCTTAATGAGGTAGCGGCTTAGCGATGGTTGCGTGTTGGGCAGAAACCTCTCCTCTTCCCCTCCACAGTCAGGTGGGAATGTACCCAACTGCACCTGTTGGCTCCACACCAGCATCCAGCTATGCCTCCCACACAGGGCAAATACACCATTTTCCATGTGTCTACCACCATCCAGATTTCAACCATTTTTCACAGTTCCATCTTTACATTACTTGTACTGCTTTGTAACTTTCATCACAGCCTTTTATATTTTTCACATCCCTGTAGTCAACAAGATCAGGACCAGAGAAGAAACATCAAACCCATTTTGTGGAAGGTGGAATCAAGAGCTCTTGATGCTGTAGAAGAGCCCAGCCATTCACTTAAATATCTTGCTTACATTTCATCATTTGTAACTTACTTAGGAAGGAGATTGATTAACTGTGTCTTTTGAACAACAACCTCGCCTTTGTTAATGTAGAGTTAAATATAAAACACAGAGGTCACATCTGAAAGGAGACATTCAAATCCACAACCAGGATAACATGAAAACTCTTTATGGTTGCTTCTTTTCTGTGATCTTTATCCACGTGTGCAGAACGGTCACCTTAAGTGACAGCAGAAGGGCCATCTCCAGCCACCTTTCCCATCTCTTGGAAACAAAGCAACAGACGATCCCAGAATTTCTGTTTTCGAAAAGTGTTTACTCACGTAGTTTGAATAAATTAATTTGCAAATAAAAATTAAACTACAGTATACTATAGTTCGAATAAAGTGATTAGAACAACTACAATTACAGGGATTTCTTGCTGCATAAGTTTCATGACTTAATGCATATATTCTGGAAAATATCAAAACTCAATTATTTTTCTATGGACAGGGAGTAACAGCAGTTCCTTGTAGATGACAGCTAACTGAACTTATAATACAGCGTTCCTGACACATGCATTTCCTGAGTGAACCAAACAATATATATCATTTCTTTTTAAAAATGGAGAAACAATTGACAGTCAAAGTAAATAATTCAATGACATCTAAGCAACAAAGGTTTCTCTTTAAACCAAGAAAACTGCAGAACACCTTTGAAATGAAAAATTAAAGCTATGCTATAAAGAACAGAAGTTTGCTACTCTCAATTATACAGTATGGATTGGGGAGGGGGAAAAAAAATGCATGAAGCTGGCCCAAAATGCTCAACTCGATCCTAAAACAGTCAGGTTGTGTATTTGCCATGGAGCGCGGTGGGTTAGCAGCAAAGCTGGATGTAGTGCACTGGCCTTTTCTGGTGGATACAGAAGGAAAAGAAGGGTCAGGAGGAGAGGGGAAGGAAGAGTAGAGAGAGACTACTACCTAGAGCCCGCTGCAGCACCAGCAGGCCTCACGCAAGCATCCCGTGCCAACGTCTGCAAGTCCAGGCCAGCCCCAGCTCTTCCCTACCCAGATTTCCAAAGGTGACGAGCTGCACAAGGATGCCAGGACGCAGGCGCGCGTCCCCTTGGGTACCAGGCTCCAAACTTTGTTGCTGGTGTGGTCTAGAGGAGCGCTTGCGCCTTGCCGGGGGGTAAAAGGCAAGCACGTGAAGCCCACGGCTCCCAGGTGCCAGCCCGCAACGGGCCAGAAGGCAGGCAGAATATCCCACCGACGAGCCTGTTGGAAACTGGGACTGTGGCTGAGTCACAAATTGCTCCCTGCTCTCCACATCCATCTCTCCTCTCACTCCCTGCCACAAACAGCAAGGAACAAAAAGAGCCTCATCTTCCAGGTTTGCTCACGTTAGATGTTGGAAAACCCCTCACGAATGTCACTAATGCTAAATAAAGGTGTGTTAGCATGAAGGGAGAAAAAAATCCTTAATCTAGACTAAGTTGCATATTCAAAAAGTCAACATTCTCTTCATAACCAGATCTTAAGCACAGTTCTACCAAAAAGACATTTTAAGAAGTCCTTCTTAGCTACCTCTCAACATGGTTAAAGCACATCTTTATGCCATCATAATTTGCATTAGCTTTGTTTAAAAAGCATTTTAACTATTCTAAGAACTCAGTATTTTAGATTAAAAAAAAGATTTTTCTACCATTTCCATCTCACGTTCTTCTCTTCTCCACCCAGAGCTACTCTACACATCCAATTGCTGGATGTAACACACTATGACCACGCTACTCTCTAAAACATTCTATGTATTTTCAATAATAAAGATAAATAGAAAAGAGTTAATATACACGTTATATTTTACAGTGTTTGCATCCAAGCTGTAAACTTAATGTTCTTTGAACTATTTACCCTCCATATACAAAAAGAATGAAACGACTTTCAAACACCGTGGGCATGTGATCCAAAAAAATCATTAAACGGAAGGTATTCAAGTTCACTCTGCAACACTTCCTTCACCTCTTCAGAAGTAGTTATGAACTGAAAAAAAAAATGCAGTTCTCTCCCTTCTCTCCCCATTTCTTCCATTTCCAGAGTTTTCTCAATAGAGAGAGATTTAGCTGTTGTAACAAAACCCCCCAAATTCTTCATCTTAATGCAAACCAGCAAAACCCAGAGAATACGAAAAAGAGTTGGTTTAAAAATCAGAATCGCTTAGCTTATCAGTTTACCGCAGCCCTCGGTGACACGGGTGTTAGTCAAGGGGTCCTTGGAAAATGAGTCTGATGTAACCTTGCTCACCAGCCAGCTGATGTGCGCAGAACGGACAGGCTGCGTGAAAAGTATGAGTACCATGAGGAAGAGGAATTTGGGACCAATATGCAGTTGTCTTTTCTGAGCATACGTGACCACACGGGCTGAATGCATGAGTTGGAGGTCCCGCATCCACATAAAATCCCGCTTCACATCCAAGCCACAGAGGCACGTAGGGGCCGACCGAGCGGCACATGGGGCACTCGCGATCCTTGCCGTCTCTTTCCTCTTTGTTTCCCCAGTTGTGGTAGCCGTGGACGTGGCCACAGTTCAGATACACCCACGGCTGCTTTTCGTCTACAACATCTTTCCTCTTCATGCTGGGAAAGGCCAAGGTGTTAAACCCCACGGGACACTGGGGCCTCGCCGCATTTATTTCCTGTCTTAGTGCCTCCAGGTGTTTGACAGTAGGAGTGCGTGAAAGCCCTTCCGCAGTGCGCCACAGCAGCGTTGCTCCACAGAGGTCAATTAGAGAGCCATCCTGGAGCTGGTTTGTTTCGTTCTCAACCTTGGGATGGACAAAGAGAGAGAGATGTCACCTGGGGTTACCTGAAGAGTAACATAACACACTTTCACAATACAAATCTGCCTGGAAGACTCAGGAAGTTTCAAGCAGCTCATGACTGTCCAATACAAGATGACACCCATGGAGAGCCCAGCGTCAAAAAAAAGGATTGTGTACGTTAAAAAAATTAAGGCATGAAAAACCTCCTCTCCAAACTTAACAACTTCTCTCGGTTCTATCCCTGAACCACTCCCCTCTATGTTACTGGAAATGCATCATGGAGGAATGGCTCAAGACGAGTCTTCTTTAGTCCACCATCACATTTTAAACTGTTTTCTTCAATCGCACCTTTTACACATGGCTGCCTTCTCCTCCAGAAAAAGTCAGCTGTTAGCATTCCTGACTAAATCCATCATTGAAATGTTCTGGTACTATTTCTTTTTGCTAAGAGACCCCCAAGTCACACCAAACCAAACCATCTCCTGGAAACGTCACCAATGTTTTGGAAATAAGAGGAAAACTCTGAGCGCCAAGGTGGAGATAGATATGCAGGTATATAGGCATGTGTCAACAAAACTATAATTATTCTTTATTATTCTATAAAACAGGAAAGGGGAAAAACTTTAAAAGCATAAACTCAAAGAGGGAGAATCAGGAAAACACTTTAAAACGTGCACATGATGACAACAGTTTGGAGAAGAGTACAGCAGACTGGCAACTCAGTTTAGGAGAGCAGTCCAGATCTGTAATTAAGTATGAGTTTGCAGATAAACTCTGTCAGTTCATCAGGTTGAGCAAGACGTCTTCATGTATGAAGACAGACACATAAGAAGTCGGTGTAACTAATTACAGAGATGACATCTACACTGAATGAGGCAGATTCTGGCCTCTGTTTAGGCCCAAGCTTTACCACTTATGGTTGTACCCATTTTAAACAGGCTGCATAAACCATCGGTCACCACTCTTACCATTTTCCCCCTCTGCTGAGCTGATCTGGTTTCACGGAGGCTGAATACATTCCCACACACAGATATTTCTCTCCACACCCCTGGCTTGGAGTCTTCCGTAAATCCATTACGAGGATGCATAACAAGAACTCCATTTGTGGTTAGTCCATCCATTTGCCCATCTGATGTCTTCCACTTCGCAGCTTTCTCCTACGAGAAATGGCATGAATGAAAACTTCTAATTTGGCTGAAGTGGAGCTATGAATTAGTTTAAAAATAAGCCTGCACTGAACTTGAAGGAAAAAAGAAACAGCTCCCTTACCCCAAGAAAGATGTTTTTTGAGGAGTCAAATCCTGCAGCATATATTCTTGCTGTGAAAGGAGGGTTCCGCTCACATATGATTCTGCAGGCAAACCTTGATATAGTGCTCTGCACAGACTGGGTATCTGAATTACTCTGACTTCCAGGAACTGTATCTGTCACGACAAAGTCTATAGGACTCTCTGTTGACCGGCCAATCTGGAAAGGGATTAAAAAAACAAAAAAAAAAACCTGTTTAGAAGTTTGCCTTTGGTCCTAGGAATATTCAAACACAAACCATTTAAAAGCGATTGTTCTAGTTTGACCGAGAACAGAACTAATTCTGTTCAGTGATTTTATACTTTTCAGCTCAGTCTAACTGCACTGTCTGAAATTAGCACCATGTTTTCCCAGGCAGTGTCTGCTTCTAGCACTGACAACACTTGATGCTTACAGTCACTACCAACGGTTGGTGTGCAGACCAAGGCCACTGCTGGATCTTGTGTACCACCTTGGCAGTGCAGAAAGTAAAGGGCTACACCCACAGGGAGAAGCAGACAGGACAGGTAACCCCAAACTGACCAACAAGGGATTCTATCCCATATACATCATATTTGGTATAAAGCTGAGGGATCATGATGGTCAAGCTCCCAGCTTGGGTCTTTTTCTGTCGTCTTGCTCACTTCTTCACTAGTCAGCATCTGACCCCAAATCATTATAGTAATCAAGAAACAAAAATCATTACACTCCAGTTTGAAGTGCTCCTTTCCACCAATCTAAATATAGTTTTCTAAAGCCTAATCTGAATTTATGAGTTATTCCACCTCCATGTGACCAAAGTTATTCTGAAGGCTGAGCACAGCCAACTGAAGGAAAGGGAAATAAAATGATGTAATTAAGTCAATTCGAAGTTGATTTTCCATTGAAGGCCCTCTCATCAGAAAGGTTACACTCAGGTCAGCTGGACCAGCTGCAGCAGTGCCAAAACAGCTCGGAAACAATAGTTGCATGGGAGTAAAAATGATAGTCAGCCACTTTGCATGCCCAGAATATTCTGAACAATGCCAGGCTAGGTGGAGGTGTAGATGCAGGAAAATTAAGATTACATGAGCTGACTCTCCGGCTCTGGTGGGGCACTGAGAAGCAGCAAATCCATCAGGAAAGACCAGGTAACAAGAGGTCTGTGGCAGGGAGGAGGTACATTAATATGCACAGAACACAACAAGAAAGCAAAATCTGACCACAATCAGATTTTTCTAGTAGCTGTGCCTTCTTTTCTGGTTACATGGAAGAATGAGTATTGCAGTCCCACGTAACTGCACTGGGTTTGATAGAACTGCAAAGGTTTCACTGCTTTTCCAAGCAACTCATCTTGTCCTTTTCCCTTTTAAAGCACAAAGAGAAGTGATATCCCTCTCCCAAACATCCACGTAGCCAGGTTTAAAGTACATTTACACACTACCACCCTTCACTCACTCCCAAAGCTCTTAGTCTCTTATAAAACACCCCGTTACATTAAGACTGATTAACTGCTGGGCAGGAGACCCACAAGTCTGAGGTGCTTTTTGGTGAAGGCTGGAGAACTTCCATGGGACTGAAACTGCTTTGTCAGAATGTATTTTTCTATTGCTTCTTCGGCGGGATAACCCGTCAGAACGCAGGGATTGCCACCGGCAATTTCAGAGCGGCATGCAGGCTGCAGCACGCCTGAAGAAAGAACACTCAAACAACAGCTGATGCTGCAGCCAGTTCCTTACAGCCATTTTGCTCTGTTGTATTTGCAGTTACATGGCAGCTTCCTCCACCCCTTACCAACACCTCCCACCGCCTTAGATCCTGCAGTGGCATCACAGCTAAATGCTGTGACAGCAAAACTCCTTGCCATAAATTAACAACAACACAACCAAAAAAAAAACCAAACAAAAAACCAACAAAAACCCCACATACACAAAAAAGAAACCCCAAAAAACCCCACACAAAACCCCCCAGACCATAAAAAAACCAAACCCAAACAATAATGAACAGCCACCAACCAAAACCCCACAAAACCAACCAAACAAATGAACAAAAAGGAAACAAACAAACAAACAAAAATCGATGAAAGATCAGCCCAGGAATCTGAAGGAACAAAGCAAACACACACAAAAAACAACCCCCACCCCCAAGACAAAACCCTTCAAGAACAACAGGAAACACAAAGTGAGAGCACAGCACAGCTGCAGATCTGTTTGCTGCAGTTCCTGTATGTATGAGAAGGAAACACAAAGTTGCTCTGATCTGCCAGGACATAGGAATTGGGCCTCCTCTCTCCACATTTCCCAGTGCTTTAAACTTATTTCTGGGTTTGCTTAGAGGAGTTAGGGGTATTTTTCATGTTAGTCCATATAAGCTTTCCTGTATTTTCACATTGTATTTCTTTCATCCTGTCTCCAACTGGCTGATCCCAAATCCCTTTGTAAATGCTCGAAGCAAAGTTCCAAGTGCTTAAAGAGAACTGTGCACTTTATTCTTCATTGTGCAAGGAGGGACCAGGAGACAGGTTACGTGACTTGGAGACTGGCCATCAAAGGCAAAACCATAATCCTGTGCATTAGTCACAAAAAAACCCCCAACTTTCACCTCTGACTGAGCCTAAAAGAGATGCACAGACACACAGCTTCATGCAGCGGCCTTAAGAATGAACAGAATTAAGTGTCTCTGGTAAAGTGCACAAAGCAACACATGCAAACTTTTGGGTTTGAAGAAATAAAAAAAAAAAAAAAAAAGAGGGGATTTATTTTAGAAACTACCAAAAGCGAAACAATACCAAAATTTATTTCACATACCTGGAACATATCTGTGTTGCTGTCATGTGTATATTCAACTACTACCGTCTGGGCCCGAGACAAAGTGTAAGATATGCTGTGTTGGTCCTTATTACTTATTGCCTATGGAAAAAAAAATGCCAAATATTATTGATCTGGGGAACAGTAAGTCTACTGAATACAGCAGCAAAGCTCACTATATATAACCAGGCTCTTGTTTGGCTCAGTCAATGTATTAAGGCAGATGGCTGTTAGTGACACACCTGTAGTTAAACTTAACAAAATCCAGCCCTGGCCATTAAGAAAAAGCTTTGGGATTGATTCAGCAACAGACCAAACTGGTCTCTTCACCACATGCTGCAACAAAATGCATGTAAGCAAGACACATTATTAGTCATGCTTTGTGTAAAAGCAAGGCCAGCCTTAACACAAAAAGAACAACCAAGTGCAAAGGCTAAAACTTAACACCTTCATGGCCTTCTCAGCCTGAACTACTCCAACAGCAAAATAAGGACAAAAACTTAGGGACTTCATTTTAAAAATGGGATACGAGTTTATACTAAAAGCAAATGATGATTACTAAGATACTGAGACAAAAGCTGTAACAAGCAGTGGTGGTAAGCAGGGTAAAATGGAGAAACTCTGCACAGGTTGCTTAAGTTGTAGTACAATAATCTAGGTTTCAGTACACTAGTCTAGATTTTCATTTCTCTTCTACTACTTGGAACAAAACGATTCTTTTAGAAAAAAAAAGTACTTCTAAATAATACTTATTTGAAGACCATAAAGAATTAGCAAAAAAAAAATAAAAATGTTCTTTTCCACAGATCTCCTACAGATGTAATTCTATCACAAGAACCTTGTTTAGCAAAATGCTTTTGATTTCCAAATACTTTATGCCATACCCTGAATTTAGGACTCAGTATTCTCAAGTGCCATGGTATTTAGGGAGTCAAACAAATACAGTAGTGTTAAGTTTTTATCAGCCTGGTCTTGACCCTGGAGATCTCTAAAGAACCACTAAGCATTCTTAAACTCCCGTCAGTTTAGCATTTAGTAGAAATGCTCCATTTGTTATTGAACATAATTGCAGATACAGTGAAATTGCCACAGTACAGTAGTATTTCATGATAATACCTTCGCTAGAATACATTCCTTCTGCCATGAAATAAACCGATTTCATGACCTGAGCTCTTCCTTTACTGCTTCTTAATGGAAACTCTGAAACCGATTACAAGCTGTGTAAAATATGCCCTGCAAACCCCACCTGTCCTCAGCCCTGGAGATCTCCCACCCACTGGATGGAGTAGGAAGTGCATGCAGAGCTTCGGCAAAGGATCCTTTAAAAGTCAGCTTCACCTGAAGTGAAGTTAGCCCTAAAGCATGAGGGAGTGGGAAAACAGGAAGGCCAGAAAAGATGTCTGTAGTGAGTTTGGCAGTAAAACAAAACAGAAAGTGTTTTATATGAATAACCTGTACTCTGAACATTCATGTTTCAAAAACAAACTTTTTTCTTTCTCGACATAGCAAGGACTGGGCACCAGGTCTGTTTTTGCTGGACAGTTTCTTGCTAACCCTGGCAGGTACCAAAAAACCTTGCATAAACTTGATTTACATCATTTCATCTCAGCGTAACAGCACTGATTTCACCCAACTCTTTAGACAGCACCAGGAGAAATAAAGACTTAACTAGAGAAACTGAGCTTACCTTTGCTGCTTGAGGGGTACAGGCAATATGCACAGTGCTGGGTTTCACCCCATTTGCCTTGGGCCTTTTAAATAAAGCAAATCTACTTTTTCTTCTTCCTCTATCTCCATTTGGGAGAGACCCATTGTACCTATCAAAAAGCACAGAAAAAGCACAAGGTTGATCTTCCTGCATTACTGAGCTTCTCATGAGATACAGACACACAAAGACTTTCATTCTAAGCTCAAAGTGTGGTGTTAATAATAAAAAATTTCAAATTAATTACATTTAAATCTGAGAACTGATGAACACAATCCTGCCCCCTCTACTCTGCCCTAGCAAGGCCATATTTGGAACACCATGTCCAGTTCTGGGATCCCCAGTTCAAGAGAGACAAGGAACTACTGGAGAGAGTCCATCGGAAGGCTGCAGAAATGCTGAGGGGACCGAAACATCTCTCTTATGATGAAAGGCTGAGAGACCTGGGGCTGTTTAGCCTGGAGAAAACAGAGGCAATCTTATCATTGCCCATCAATAGCTAAAGGGCAGGGGTCAAGAGGATGGGGCCAGTCTCTTTTCAGTGGTGCCCAGTGATAGGAAAAGGGGCAACAGGCACAGACTAGAACACACAGAGTTTCACCTAAACATAAGAAATTTCTTTCCTATGAGGGTGATGGAGCCCTGGAACAGGCTGCCCAGAGAGGATGGAGCCTCCTTCTCCGGAGATTTTCAAAATCCACCTGGACACAATCCTGTGCAACCTGCCCCAGGGTGAACCTGTTTTAGCAGGGGGGTTGGACTAGATGATCTCCAGATGTCCCTTCAAACCCCCACCATGCTTTGATTCTTTAATACTGAAACATGCCCACAGAATTCCAGCATATACACAGAAAGCTTGTAGGGCAAGGAATGCTACCCAGATTAATCTCAAAGCTACTATCAACAAATGAGGAAGACTTGGGTGTCAAACATGAAAACAAGTCAGGTTAAAGAAAGCTACAGAGAGGTAAGTGATCTGTTCACACCGTGAAGGAAAGATTTTAAACACTCACCAACCCTGATGGAAAGCTAGTATTTTAGACAATTTTTGTTGAAATAAAATCCTGTAAGGAACAGATATGCTGTCCTCTGAGACTCCAATTTAATCTGCTAAAAGCCCTCAGATTCTCACTGAACATATCAACATAAACTGTCCAGCTGGCAAACTTGCTTTATTACAAATCTCTGTTTGCACTTGGGTATTACAGTCAGCTACTACGTTCTTACAAAACCCCTTTTATTTTACTTAAAGCCCTAGGGAACCTCTCCTTCCACATTACCATGTTAGTCATCTGTCTCAGCCCAGCCTAGAACCAGCTAAAAAACCCTTCTCAAACTGCTGCCTTTGTCACGAAACACTTACCTGGGAAGAACACAAGAGCTGAAAATCAACTTACCCCGACTCAAGTATTCAGAGGGGTTCCTCCATGCACACGCTGTCACAAAAAAAGGATGCCTACTGCAGTGCAATCTTCCTGTGTATCACATTACACGTAACACCTGGTTGCTGCTGAAAAAGGCAGCCCTCCCTCCCTTACATGACATCAGCTACCAAAGAAAAGGAGATCGGCTCCCTATTCAGTTGCACACTCACTGTATACAGTGCAAAAGAAGAAGTCTGAGTGGTAGGTTGAGAGACCATCTCACAGCAACCTGCCTTTTTTCTGCTTGGAGTGCACCCTAAAAAATCTACCTGCATCCTCACTTCCAAGCAAGACACAAACACTTACCCTAATACAATCAATTCACCATATTTCACTGGTGCTTTTGCCGGGTGATTTTCTTGATCAGGAGAAAACATGAGCTTAGCTAATGATGGCTTCTCAAATTTCAGGTCTCTGATCAAGAGTTGTGGCACACTTTTTTCATTATTTCCTGAAAAAAAGAAAGATAAAATTCAGCATAAGAGGAAAGACTCAAATCCATCAGTTACACAAACCTGTGTAATTACATTTAAAGAAAAAAAAAAATCAGCAAAGCAAGACCAGTCCGTTAAAAGAGGTACAAGTTTTCATGGAAAGCATTTAAATCAGAGCTTTCCAAGACATTTCTGGATTTGCAGATGAAAGAAAGTTGTATGACAATTTGATATCAAGTCTACCATACAAGACTGGGGTACACAATGTCATCTCTCATGTTTAACCAG
This sequence comes from Actenoides lindsayi, assembly GCA_025331215.1. Lineage (NCBI taxonomy): Eukaryota > Metazoa > Chordata > Aves > Coraciiformes > Alcedinidae > Actenoides > Actenoides lindsayi. Next base: position 35,034 of record WTSP01023398.1, on the reverse strand, counting down.
AGACAGAAGTGATACAAACAGCTGTTTGAAGGAGACTTCCTGAGGGAATTCCACACAATTCTCAATCAGAACAGTCTCTTGAAATGCAATTTTTTTGTCATTCTTCTGCTTTACCAAACAGCTCACAATAGAATTTTTTATGGTTTCTCATTAGTGACATTTCCAGGCACCTCTGACCTTCCTGTAGATAAAGCCTACACCACAGAGCACTTGCTCAATAAAGAATAAAGCTGATGCTGACCTGTTTGAGGCTTTAACAGAAATAAGAACATTCCCTTGTTCCTTCCAGTGAGGTTTTCATACCAACTCACAAAGCTATTAAGCTTTTTTTAGTACTGATGGTTAACATTCTGCCTTCTGTGCAAATACACATTTTAGCCCACATAACATTTCTTGAATCCTGTCACCAGCTATGATCACAACTACAATGCTGTATCTCCATTTTCTTCTACCTTGACTAGACTGTAGATAGGAGAAAAGACGTCATCATGCAGATTTTATCTACCCCCATCTTGTCCTAACAACAGAGACAAGGATGTGGCAGTACTTGACACACTGCTTGCATACATTCAGAAGCTGATGCAAAGATCCCTTTATTGACCTGACCTCTACCCTCCTCTGGTCCTCTCTGCTCCTTCACAGAGAAGCTTGGTCTTCAAAAACTGTTTTTAATCTACCAATTTCTTACTCAGCATGGATACATTGATTCCCACCTGCAGTCAGCTCACTGAAAATTCAGTATGCTCCCTCATTCTTCCTTACGTGCTGTCCCACACATTTGGGAGGATTTCACACAAATACATGGAAAGAAATCTCCCTGTCCTATAAACCTTTGCTGCGATGCCTGCAGAACACAACCAGGAGGCTAAATCAGAACTTTTTTTTTCCTCTCATTTCTCACTATTTTCCAAATCTCTTCTCAAGGTGAGGTACTGTGGATTTCATGGTGTTTGAAATAAGTTAACTGAAGACTGTCTGTGGCCAGCACACATCGTGTGTAATCACAACGCTATCCTGACCCACTGTTAGATGTGTGAGCGCATTGTGACAAACATGAGCTGCACAGCAGTACTGTGATGTGTCCCTGTCCCATCTACGTGACAGTTACACCAATATATTTTTGTTGCATAGGAAGCAGCAGGCATTTTCACTAGGAGCCATCCTGGCTCGAGCCTTAGGGTATCCATCATTCAGCTGGTGCAGCAAGCGCCCTATAGGGATCCAACAGTCTCCATCTGTCACATAAGAGCAGCAACAGCAGCACAGGAGACAGCAAAGCAGTACAGTTTGCTCCACAGTGTTTCCAGATTGCTGACCCATGTGCAGCAGTTACTCGACCAAGATGGTCCAGGTACTTACTGTTGTAGGTGAAGCCCAAATTTTTGCCTTTAAAATTCTAAAATGAAGAATTTAAAGCAAACTTGTCGTATGAAAATGTGACCTTAAAACTCCTGCCGTGCCCAAAGTCACAACACATCAAAGTGGAAATTGCCCCATTTGATAAATGGAGCCCCACAGCATCAACTGTGTTCACAGTTTTTGTGTTTATGGCCATCTGTGGTCTTCCTTGCCTCCTGGTATCACAAGCCTGCCTTGAAGCACCACACCAGCAATTCTCTGAAATCACACGCCTTTGATAACACCAAAAGGGTCGTTTACTGACATTAATACTAAATTACAGGACACTTAATGTTTAATAGCACTTGGTTCTCTAGCCACATCTCCTTTCTGAAGTATTCCTACTTAGGAAGTGAGTATACATCCTAAGTATTTATCTGTTCATAAAAGTAAGGATATAAATATGTTCTCTATAATGCATTTTTACTATCAACTTCAACATTTTTTGCTTTGCTTTATTTTAAATCCTCTTTCATTACAGTTGCTTATATATTGTCTTCTAAAAACAGCTCCGCATGTTTTATTCTCTTCCCCAAATGATTAACCTGTTTTCTACGTGAATATTCATCTCAGTAGCCTCTCCCCTGCAATTCAGCCTTCTCCACACACAACTAATTTCATCTTGGCCATTGCATTTCCCATGCAACACCTCACATTGCTATAGTACACAATAGTTGTCCTTTGAACTGACATTTCAACAACTTGAGAAATACTGCTATGAAATCTATAGCACTGACAAGTAGGAAATAGCATAAGACTAGGAAATACCATGACAGGGTAAAAAAAGATTTAAATAGTATCCGCCCAACACTACAGTGTTTGATAAAGAGATAATCCATTCACTGAGAAAAGGTGGGAAGGCAAGGATTAAAAATAACTTTTACCATTAGTATAAGAAAAGGTTTGGGGTAACTTCTCTGTTAATCCAAGCAAACTATTTCAAGGAAAGGCAAAAAATAAATCTCCCAGTCACTTCTAAGTGTCGTTAAAAGTCATCACACATCAATGGTTAAAGGACACTACTTGAAAGAGCTACCTGAGCAGGCACCCAGCAACCTCTTAAGAGATAAATGAGTAGAAACCATAGAAGGGGCCAACAGTTCCAAGTGACAGACTACAGCAATGCAAGAAGTTAAAACCTTAGTGTAAGGAAAAGTGTCCAACATCTAACACTCAGCTCCCCCTTAATACATTCCCCCCTCCCCCATGTAAAGAATTCCAGCCAATTTTATTCTGGGACCAGCATATATGATGGTAACCCACTTCTTACTTCACTAAGGAAGGTTTAAGAGTTAGATATCTAGAGCCATCATTAGTAAAACAGCTTGCTCATACATTTTCAAATGCATGACTTGAATGTTCAAACTTTATCTTAAATACACCTCAGAACCTTTGAGCTGCACACACCATGCTCATAACTACTGAGACCACCTAGTTAACTTCAACTCTTGCACATACAAAATCCAGCACCCCTAAAGACAATAATCAGTGCAACAGACACTACTCCTCACTCAGCAAGATCTGCCTGATACACCATACCAAAAGGAAGACTCATTTTGTTCCTAGGAATAACAGAGATTAATCATTCTCTCCCAGTGAGGTCTCAAAGACTAGTTCAAGTGAGATCTGCAAATAAAACTCAAGTTCTGTCCCACTGGAGATGAGTCTAATAGGCCACAGGATAACACCTCCACTCCTGAACCATAGCAGGCTTATGGATCATTTAAAACTGGATAAAACATTTAATAACTTGTGGAAAGGAAGGCTTGAGTTGAGAGGAAGGATCCACTAATTTATATAATGGGCCTTCTCTTGAAGTATAAACATGACCAGTTTTGGTTCCTAGAATACTACAGGAAACTTCTTGAAAGTGTTAGGAAAAGCCAATTTATTATGTTAAAAAAAGACAACCTGGCCCTGAAGTGCTGGTATACAATTAAGGAACTGACTGCTTGAACAAAATATGCACAAGTTTGGTTTTTGATGCTTTTTGCAGCAGCATCTCTGGACACTGGTGGAGCGAGCTTCAGAGTAGGCTCTGAACACTGTTTTAAATTCTATTGAGAGCCTTCAATGCTGATGAGGAATAAGGTGTTAATTACAAGATCCTACCCATCCACCACTATTCCAAGATCACAGAACTGGCAATGGCAAGTTTTTCAGATCAAGATCTCTGCTTCTACTATAAAGAAGGGACCAAAGCCTAAAAATCTCTACCTGTGCACAGTTTTGTGCTATAAAATTGAAAAGATTTTATGAGTAAAGCAACTCTCACACAGAAAAAAAAACTAGTTTGGAAAGACATTACTTGGTTGGGTAAGAGGTGAGCACGATGGTTTGCAGTTAGTACAAAACCACCGTGGATATCAGTTAGTGTCTTCCAGCCTCAAAAAAAGGGAACTGGACCAGCAAGAACTCAGGAACAAGTAATACCTTTTTATTCTTGACACTGGCTCCTCTGGAGGCAGGAGAAAGCTCAGTGAAGGTAACTTGCACAATACTGTCACACACAACTGTTCTGAGGGAGTGGAAAGAGATGACATCTAAACTGAAAAAAGTATTTAAAATTTGTTTCAGGAATTGAAATTGTTTGTCATACAAACCTCCTTGTTCTTCAATATTCACTTGAGTTACAGAAGGCAAAGATTGCTATGGCACAAAACAAGCCACAGATTTCTGATTACATTCAATTAGAAGGAAAAGTTGCATCATTGTACACTCCTGTCACATTCAAACAGCAGACTCAATCTAGAGACAGCCTATTCTTTGGGAAGCCTTCACAAAGCCCATACTTCAGAGCAGATGTGTGTAAGAGTCTGCCCACATTCTCTGAATGTGCCATTTTCAGTGTGGGACAGAGATATCATGAATTTTGGTTGGTTTTGAACTATCAGCTTTAGCTTACCAGTCATCCTCAATCATTCAGCTGCTTTTCCTGATCATGAGACATACTCTTACATGACTAGTCTTTGGTGGCTTCTACAGCAAGTCTTCAGATCTTGTTTGCACTAAGGCACAGCACCTTTTAAGTTCACTGTTTAGTACATCAAGTACAGCTTTTGGAAATGCAGCAAGAATAGCAGTATCCTAATGGTTAAAATGGGGCAGGGGGAGGGGAGAGCATAAATTCAATGAGCCCAAGCAGAGATTCATTAAACACTCAGCTGTGAGCTAAAAATACTAGAATAAAAGTCTCTTTGTAATAAATTACCATCATTTTCTAAACACAGAGCCAGCATTATAGGCTGCTAGCAACTGTCGCTAGTGCCAGACTAGCCCTTTTCTAAAATACTGCATAAAACCCCCCCACTTTCACAGTAAATAAAGAAGTCTTCTGTCAGTGAGTATATCAAAATGAAAATACGCTGATTCAGATGCAAAAATTTGATATTTTTCCCCATTTTCATAATGTTATCTTCTTTGTGTACTGTATCTACAAATTCCAAGGTTTGGAGGTTTTTTGGCTTTTAGAAATACAGCTTGTCTACTGTCATTTTTATACAATTTACTATTTGTAGTTCTCCATTTACTATCCTTGCAATTCTCACACTGAGCTCTTCCCTTGGCAATTCTGTGTTAAATCAGGGGGGTATGGACAAAATATAATCCAGTCCTCCTGACAGGCAGGCAGTGACAGGCCAAGAGGCAGCAAACAAGCTGCAACACTGGAAATCCTGATTAGCTTTTGGGGGGGGAAATGCAACAAACAAACAAACAAAAAACCCCAACCAAACAAAAAAATACACACACACAAACCCCCTCAACAGCAAAAACCCAAACACAAACAGTCCAGAGAGGCTCTGGGATCTTCAGCCTTGGAGATATTCAAGCCTCAGATATATGCAGCCCTGAATAACCTAAGACAGTCCAGTCCTACTGTGAGTAGGGGGATGGAACCAGACAACCCCTCAACCTAAATTATTCTAGAAGTAGTCAATTTTAGGAAGCCCAACCCAATTTTATCAAGCAACTGAAACACGCATCTTAGGTGCACTTTTGATCAGACAGACAAAAATCATGAGTAACTCCATTACTAACGAAACAAAATTTTATCCTTATCCTTCTGGTATTTACACATTACTGTCTATAGCTTTTGGTATTTAAAACCTCATACTGCTCATCAAAGAATTCACATTGAATAGTGCAGTTACCTGACAAAACCCTAGGACCCAAGTTAACCAACATTCATTTACACATGTGAGCTCTTCAGTACCCTGATTTTCATTAGACAATCTTGTTACTGCAAGAAACCAAACTCCTCTGACACAGTATTTCAGTGCTGCATATTCTCTTGTATAGTTAAGTCTCACCCCTTCAAAGGCAAAATCTTGACTTCCAGATTTAAAGGACCAGGATATCAAAGTTAAAGTCACTGTGAGACACAAAGGATCTGTGCAGAATACTAGTCTCTCAAGATGAAGATATTTCAAAGGATGAAAGAAATGATGCAATAAGTAATGAGAGAGAAGCAAGAAAAACCAAAACAAAACACCAAAACAATTCCCAGACCAACTTTTTGTTTGATTAAGAGTCCCCATCAAGTCCAGGTTGCCAGATTTCACAAACAGTACCAATGATGTTGCTGTTGATCTCCACTGACGCAAGCAACAAGGAATCAGCTCCTTGCATCACCGTGTTTCTGAAAGCTGAGACAAAGTTTGAGAAATCACTTTCTTCTATACAATGGTTCAACCACCACTAGAAAGTTACTCTCCTTTAGCTGGCAATCCTTTTGGAAGCTTTTATTACAATAGTTTTTAACTGAAGCAATCACCTGGGTGAAAGAGCATGCAGAAGATGTATCAACCACAGTTTCACACTCTTTCCAATCTCCAGGTAAAAAAAAGCTTCAATCTCCTTTGCACATATACCCGGAACTTTAAGTTCAGCAGGTTTTATATTCCACTTTCAAGATTAATCAGATTCTGTCTACAGCTTGCATCCTTCGCAACAGATACACAAGAAAAGGTGTGATGCAGCTGTTAGATATTCAAATCGCATTGTCACTCTAGGTCAGTAGCCCTATTTTACCTTTCTAAGGAAGGATAATTAATTTTCTCCTTTCTAGAAAAGGAACTTTTTCCACCTGGAGAAAATAATTAAAAAGCAAGCCTTGGTAGTGGGGAAAATCAGTCCAGCCTTTTGCTTTTGTGTTGCTTATCTTTCTTTAGTCTATACTGTTTGACTTTTCTTTTACAACCTCTGAACAAGCTTAGTCATCCACTATACACACAAGAGTGTCTCGTGATATGAAAGCATTGAAAATAAGACAAAAAGGCCAAGTTCTGAAATGAGCAAGTAGTCTCTCCTGCACAAGATACCAAGCATAAAACAATGCAAGTAACTGCTGTGCCATGAGAATATCTGTAAAATCTCAATAGAGGGGTTTTTCATTCTCATAACAGAATAAAAGCATCTTTTCACCACAGACACCCACCATTAGTAGACTGGTCATCCTGGAAACAAGTCATGCAAGAGTCACAGCACACAAAAAAAGCACATTGCCTGTAGACACTTTCAAAGGGGCATGAACTTGGTACACAAGAGCAGACCTACTGCTTCGCACCGAGGTTACAGCTAACTTCTTCCAGCCTACGAAAGAGCAGTTTTAGTCAAACTGGCATCCAGTGATCTGCTTCAAGTTCTGTTTCAGCCTCAGAAGCAAGTCTGAGTAGTTCTCAACAATTTTAGGAAAGTCAGGAACAGCGCTGTGAGGAGAAGCACCCTTGTTTAATGAACAAGGCAAGTGTTTTAGAACAAGGCTTCTACTATAGGCACCTGTATGAAAAACCTGTACTTGGTGACAGGACTCAAAAATAGCATTCCTGTTCAGAAGACAAGATAGCCATCTAGAGTACAGGAGGTCTGACTTCAACTGGACCTCTGCTAACTGTCCCGTTATCCTGAAATGCTGTTGATGGGACGACAACATGGCTGGGCAGAGTAAACCTGGAAGAGTTATGTAACTGCTAATGACCTACTCCAACAGGCTGACAAAAATCAATTCTGAAAATATTCCCCTAAAAAAAATATTTTTTTATATATATATATACACACCCAGATTTTTTTTCAGTTACAAAAAGTAACAGCTGATCCTCCCCTGAGGAAACCACGATAGCCTCCTACAGGTTATAAATTATGTAATTCAGACTGCGTGTGGGAAGCTGAAAACATTTGCCTTTTAGCACAAGGCGTCTATTTTAAAGCTGTCACTGCAATATTATCTGTAACCTTAATTAGCTGAGAAAGTTCTTCACCAGTTAAAGTGCTACATTTACAGGCAGTCTACACCCCCTTACCACCCATGTCCTCCACGTCAGCTTTCAGAAATACCGGTGACGATGTACACGGCCCCGCAGGAGGCAAAGCTCCTCCGTCGGCTGCCCCTGCAGCGCGAGGGCCAACGGCTACAGGTTGTACTCAATCAGCTGAGCTACCTGTGAAAGTTATTCATATGAGCTACTTAAGAAGATTAATTTGCAGCTTTCTACAGGAGTTCTTGGCTGTACTTGCACTTTGTCTGTTATGACAAACTCTGTACATTTTGTTAAAAAGGGATAGTTTTGATTTCATCCTCAGGATTATCGAAGGAAGATTCTTTGTAGTGCATGGAACCATAAAACAACACGACAGAGGCATGCTGGTAGAACAACATCAGGTGTTCCTCAGCTACAGCACTACCTATTTGTATATTCAGGGTGTGCCTTGCAAAAGTACAAGCAGGAAATCAAAAAAGCTTTGTACAATACTGGCACAATGTGGCAAAAGTACAGCTCTGATACAGAGAACTCTGCAGCCAGGATCCTTACAAATCGTCCTCTTCACAGCCTTCAAATTACACAGTATTACCTTAAAAATAAGCGGTCCCAACTTTCACTGCACATCAGTGACAGCAACCCAACTTCCATACACAGATTAAGAGTTTATATAGAAACAGAGGCATTTTATTTTTAAAAGGGCTGTTACACAAATAGATGGAGCTGTTTATGCTTTGATGACAGAGCCAAGGGAGATGTACTGAGGCACCTGAACTAGAACGCACAAAGACCCTGTACTTTGAGAAAACCACAATGACTTCTTGTTCTACAGATCTGAACTTCACCGTTACACTTTTTATAAGCCTCTGACTTCCTGATGAGGCAGTTTATGTACCAAAGCATCAGCTAAAGAGGTGTTTGTGCTACACTAAAGCCTTTTCACATAGCTTACTGTATCATCTTGCAAAACCAGGAGTTACAATGACATTTAAAGTCTTGTTTTTGGTTTAGACAACACAAATATTTAATGGCTCTGTGAGAAAATCGTCTTGGTATGATTTTGTTAGGTAACAATGGTTTTAAGGCATCTTATTTTGCACTAAAAATGTAAAGCAATTGACACTTCTTACAAACAAGGTGCATTTATTATACTATGCACTTCTAATTGCCTCTTCCTATTTTCGATGGAAGAGCAGCCCACAGACACACTGCTTCTTCTCAGATTTCCCTTTGACCACATCACTGAACTATCTTTCAACTTCTCACCGAAAAACACTGCAACTGAGGAGGCTTTTAGAAAAGGGACTGAAACAATACGACACTAGAAGGGAAAAGCGATGGCATGCAGAGCACTTACCAGTATCTTTCCGTTCTTCCAGGATTTCCACACAGCAGAGAAGAAAAACCCACCCCTTCAATCTTCAACCAGCCGAAATCCACCAACTCCTTTAAAACCCTAGCAACTGCCAGACTGAGTGCCTCTGCTCTGTGTGCTTTTACTTAGGCAGTGGGTAGTGCCTTCTGACTAAAGAGGGGCTGTCCTTGCTTTGTGTAAACTAGGTAAACACTGCTGTGCCACTCACCATTGGCTGGAGTCAGAGCCTGCATCCTGCTCGCTGCTCCATGAATTCATCCATCTCTGGCCCCAAAAAGGAAAAAAGGAAGTGAAGGGTATGTTGAGAATGATCCCACAGCCCAATTCCCCAGCAGCTCGGTGGATGAGGTTCTGAGAGAAACGCTGATCCAGTCCCTTCTCTGCTTCTCTTACATAATTGTACCCATGCATGCTATACCTTCTCTCTTCTTACTTTTTTTTTTAAATCATAATTTATTAGCTTAGCTAGTTTTCCTCACCTCCCACACAAAAAGCCTTTTCTTAATACAGTGAGAATGAAGCCACCAGAACCTCTTCAGACATTGCCATCCCCATTTTCACTAATGCTACATCATCAGACACACGACACCCCTGCAGGCACCACCTGTGTACTGGGCTCCCATAGCCAGCAATGCTTTAACAGCTCATTCCCATAGGATACACGTTTAAAAAACAACAAAAAAAGGCAAATCTGCACATGCCAGACCAGGTTCTGAGCTCATTTCTTATTCCACTAACATTGAAATCACTGCATCAAGCCAGTGAGTGGGATAATTTTAATGTTTGAGCCAGAAAATGGTGATCAAGTTACCACAGCTTCCAAGTTACCACCTCTTAGAATTGATCATGCAAATGCTCTGAGGCTGCCGCAAGCGTGATATGACGCAGCAGCTTAACTTTCACATCAAGTTTTACCTCACAGTTGTGGCGGGCCAAGGTGGTGTTCAGAGTTACCCTGGCTCAAGCAATGTACATGCAAGCTGCTGTCTGACATCATCTAGTTCTAAAGGTGACTGTTGCTCCTGTTTCTGCTAGTCCTTCTTTGACTTGCCACCTTGGTTTTGCAAGAACAGCTTTATGGACTGGTTTCCCTGATCTGTCCACGTTTTCAAAAACTGGTTCACCCACTCAAGTTGTTTTTCAGCTGGATCTGTTTCCCAGTTCAGCTCACAGCACAGCCATGCAGTTGTAGCAGTGGAACTGAGAGCAGTAAGGGCAGCAGCACTCAAAGGCAAGTGCTGATCAACAAGCTTTTCGTTCAGAATCCTATAACAGCGTAAGTTACAACTCCACATAATTCAGCTTCATTGCTGAGAACAAGATAAACGCACACCTGCTTTCTCTTTCCTCAACCTATATACCCCAGCCAACCTTTCCCTAAGTAGCACCGTAAGGCTGTCCTGTTACAGGGTCTTGTCACCTACCTGAAAAAACCCAACTGCAGAACACCCTGCCACAGGATATTATGGATGATAAAACTATACATAGGCTCAAAGACACTTTTTTCCTCTCCTATCAAGCACAGAGATATTACTGATCCAAAGAAGCGATTAAGCCACAGCTGCTAAACACTGAGAAGTGCTTGGAGAAATGTCCATGTATGGGTGCCCCCTTGTTCTCACTCTTCTTCTGGCCACCAAAACCACCACATGCTACCATATACTGATCTGAGATGATATGGTCATTATCACTGCTATCAGATTTAGTAAGCTGGTAAAGGGCTCAGGGAAAAAACAAAAGTACACACAAACCACAACCGTTTTAACCCAAATCATTCAGCTGTTTGTGAGTTTATTCATTAAACCTGCTATATACCAGTGCAAGCGAAAGAATAGAAATGTTCTAAATCAATCTCATCAGTAAAGCCAGAGAGTCATGAGGCCACATCTTGAGATTAAAGTTGAGCCCTCCTCCCTGCCAAAAATCAGTAGCCTCATGGTACAGGCATATGAACCTAGCTTTACAACTGGCAACTTGCAGAACCTTAAAATGGCACTTTTTACTGGGGTGAAAACTTCACCTCCCCCATCATCAAGTATTTCACACTTCGTCCTAGCCTACACAAGGTTAGCAGCTTTAATACTGCTTCAATCAGGGCTAAGAGTTTGGTATCGTGGTTTGGGGATTTTTTTGTGTTTTGGGTTTTTCTTAAAAAAAAAACCAACAAAACCCACACACATCATATCAGCCCTGTATTAGTAACACTTAACACACAGATAGAGCAACAAGAGCATAAAAGGTGCTCTGTATTCAGGTATTTCACTGCAGTGATAAGTTACATTGGTATGACCACTTCTAGGTTGCATTACTTTTCGCACACAAGCCGTTAAGACTTGAATTGTATTCCTTCTAAAGTGTTCATTCTGAAATGCAGAATTTAAGACTAGTTTGCTTCTAGAGCTCCTTTATTTTCTCGTTTTACAGATACCACAGTTCAGAGTTCAGGTTTATAAACCAGTGGATTACTTTATGCCATAGCCACATAAGAAGCTACAGAGTGAGCAACTGGAAGTGGACAGATCTATCACCCAACCCAGCCTCCCACAGATAACAGTCCTTATCTCTGCATCCCTCTTGCCTTCCTATTAATGATCCACGGTAGTCTGGTGCTCATTCTTCTGCTATCAGACAAATACACCACATAAAGCCCTTTTCATAGCTAATCGTGCTCCATCTTAAAGCAGGTTTTTGAAGGGTTTACTTTGCCCGCAGCCACACTGCTACGTGGCTCCAAACTTCACCCTACAGAGTTTGAACCACTTTCTCTCCCTGACTCTGTTTACTCACAGCCATGCTCTACTCATCTGTTCTCGTGCTTTTATTAAGAGGAGGGTTTGATGATTTCCATTCCACGCAAGAAATGTGCTCTGCCTCAAGTACTAGAAAAAAACCCCACCTCAAGTGTGCTGTCGCTAGGCAAGCTGATTTTCCCTGCAGCAGAGATGCTGCCAACCATGCCAGACTGAAACAATGAAATTTGTAGCACTGCTAATTTCATGAAGTGATGCTTAAATGCAGGGGAGGTTCTTTCCTTGAAGTCGTTCAAGAAATAAGCATCATGTATTGTCATGTCCTTCTATCTGACTCACAAGCAGATGCTGCACAGTTTGATACAATTACAGGATTTCACATGACATTCAAAATGAACTTTGAAAAGGAATGCATCTCTAGCTAGATCCATTAAAGACAGCCTTGCAGATATGGGCAAAGGGCAACACTATGTCCTCCAGCACGCAGACAGCTGAGAAGCCTGAATGGCAAGCTGTTCACTCTAGAGTTAATCTGATCAGTATATTATTCCTAAATTTCAAGATGGACATTGTAAACAAGGCCATTGATAATTTTAACAGAACAGGCAGGGGAAAAAAAAAATCCCACACAGGATCAGTGCTTGCAATTGCTGTACGCAGGGTACAGAGGAACAGAGACTGAAGGAAACACTGAGAAAGCAAAATCATGGAAAACTAGGATGTGTAGCAGTCCCCAGCAGGAAGCATATTTATACACCGAATACTGAAGGCCGAACATGAGCGATACAACATCTTAACTCCACTTCCCACAAAGTCAGCGGCTGAACTCCGATACAAGTAAAGAATACCAAAAAACCCCAAATATTTCATGCATTGCAAAGCATTAACATCGTTAGGGGGTTCCCAGGAGTCTAAACCCCAGGTACACAGCAGAAGAAAGGAATTACGATTACTGATTTGCTAGTCCCATTAATCTTTCATTGTGTTCTGTCACATGTAATCTCTGCGCAAGGAGTTCCCATGTTAGACAGTTAATAAAGTCATACTACAGTGTTTTAAGAAGATTATGCTGGAGGGGGAGGGGTGCATCTTGAAGCCAAGAACGTGCTAATTAGAGTATACAATAGAAACGTTAATCAAATAATCTGCAGGAAGAGGAGGAGGGAAGGAAATTACATAATCCCCTGCACTCCTGTGTCGTGCTTTGTGGCCAAAAAAAAAATTCTTTTAAGGGCCTAGCAAACAAAGGTCCATTGTTACAGCTACAGTTTCCAGAGAAGAACACTTTGCTGTATCTCAGGTTTCTGTAAAATGTAGATGGTTCTTTATGAACTCTTCCACACTGACCACTTCTGGGAGGAGTAGGAGAGGTTAGTTGAATTAGCCAGACAGCCGAATAAAAGGTCTAAGTACAATCTCAAATTCTTAAGGCACAGCAAATTCTCCTTCAAAGGGATTTGCCAACTCCAAAATGTCTGTCATCTCCAACAACCACAGTGATCCTTAAGCAACTGTGGAGCAATTTGTTGCTGAAGCTGCAGTAGCCTAGTTACAGAGAGGCAACAAATCATCACACTGCAGAGAGGCTCTTCTCGTAACAGGAGTCAGACTTTGACATCAGACGAATCTAATGAGCGCTTCTTACAAAGTCCCAACCCACCCTTAGATCTTTGTGTGCCTGCTCCTCTGGTACAACCAGGGAAGGCATTCTACTCAAGGGCAGCATGTTACCATCAACGCATATCCCATCATGCAGACTGAAAAAAACCAATTGGCCCTCTGTCTTCAGTTTGAGCTCTGCTTTAGTAGGCACACGTGGCTTTTAGCACTCTATCAACTCAGTGTTTTCAACTTCCTAGAGGAGAGACCCCATCAAGAAAAGCACATACAGGATTCTAATCCTTGGACTGAGAACATGTTTAATAGTTAACCTTACTATGAGCTGAAGGAGTCTCAGGCAGGAATAGTCCTTTCCAAAAGACTGAGTCAACACATTTCCTCATAAAGAACCTCACAGAATCATAGTATAATTCAGGAGGTCATTTAGTCCAACCTCCTGTTCAAAGTAGAAGTTGGCTTCCCAGATACCAAGCTCTTACTGCAAGAGACTGAGGTAAGAATCGGTCTCTCAAGATGTGCATTCCGTCAGGAACTAGGAAAGTTCTAATAATACTGCAGACCAGTCTGGAGCTCTGCGTTTGTTGGCAGCCTTCTCTTTGATACACCACTTGCTTAAAATAAAACAATGGGCAAAAATTACAAGGGAACTTGCTGTAGCCACACCAAAGATTGTTTGGGATGATTAAACACTTGAAAGAATAAAACCCACAGCATACCTTGTGTCTTACAAGAGCTTCACAAGAGAAATGTGTCCCAATCAGCAGTTCAGCACTGACACTACAGAATTATATCCACAGCAGTTGCTGCCCAACTAAGACATTCGGGAACTGAGCTGCTCTTAAGATGGTCCTTCACCTGGCTTCTCTAGAGTGACATGAAGCATCAGACATACTGGATTCCTAAAAATCCAAGGCTGAAAGGATGATAGGTAAGGCATCATTTTGAAGAAAACATTTGTTTCCTAAAAGGTCAAACAGATGCAACCACCTGCTCAGTCAGAAACAAGCAGATGTTGTTGCACCAGGCCTCTTTCCAAGACAGTAAACTTGGTTTTCCCAGGTACCTGGAAACAGCTATTGTGAAAGATTTTTTATTTTTCTTCCAAGTCCTCCAGGAACGTTATTGGATCTTGAAAACTGTGTAAGCAAAATACCATATCTAGGCTATGCAAAAGCACTTCCTCAAAGAACTTTTTAGCTATAGTTCTGCATACTTTGAACAGCAGAATTCACATTCACTGAGCTTCAGGTATTCTGGCTTCCCCTAAATAAAGGCAGGCCCATTCTGAGTTCATTTCCAAGATGTATTTTTCCTGCTTGCAAAGCTTTTAAGGTATCTTCTAGCAGAACCTGCATTACCTGAAAGTCTTCATTCTCACAAAGCTAGATCATTTGACCATGGACTTTTTCAGAGAAAGTTAAGACAGACAGTTGCTAGAAGTATTAACACATCTTTGCCTCACTTTCAATTATGAAAAACTTTTCACATAGATTAGCAAAAAAATATAGAAAAAGTCTTCAGTTATAAAAATTCAGATATAACTGGCTAGCTCCCCACACTCACATTCTAGGGGGGGTGAAACTTAAAAGGGATGAAGTTTAAAAACTATTCAGTAGAGTTTCTATTCAACTCCCACATAACACAAATGGTTCTTAAAATAAGGCAAGCACCTTTTCACTCAGAGGTCATGAAGCACAAAAGCCAAGTTTATCCAACAGTTTCCCTCCGCTTCATCCTAAATTCCTCACCACGTTATTACACTCATCGTTTCAACCATAGTTTATCCGCAATTCCAGTAAAAAAAAGTGCAGGAGAAACACCACGCTGCTCTTCTTACCCGCGCATGTGAATGTCCCAGGTCTGTAGTTCATACCCGAATACTTTGTAAGTCACTGTTAATAAACGTACCGTCCCACTCTAGTCCTACTCCTCCTAATTTCAAACTTTGGGCAGTCTTTATATAAGGTATAAAACATGATCCTTTCTAAACATATCACCTCCAGCATTTACATATAAAAGCATATGACCTACATACCTCTGGACAGCTGTCAGAGGTCTGCCTACTCTCTGCAAGCCAAACGTGAGGATTTCATAGTGGCCTGATAGGATATATTACAGCCTTATACATAAATGGCTGGTTTGGGACCTCAGTTGTCTGTATTTCTGGCACTCAAGTGTGTCTTGTTATGATTATTTTAAGCAGTAGTTGTATGAGTTCAGGTACAGAACAAAGGTTACTTTAGGCAACAACACAAGAGAACAAGAATGTTCTCTTTGCATATGCAATAGGTTTCTAACAGATGTATATTGAAATATACAGATACACTGTAAAGCTGTCTCTCAACCCATAAGGTAAACCAGCTCTGATGCTAATACAACATAATTTACACAAACCTAACTTTTTGCACACTTAAGTTTCCAAGTTAATCACTTCCTAGAGCCATCAATTCAAACAGGACAAAGTTCAATTATCTCCTCCAACTCCTCATGTTAGATCACCTACCTGTTTCCAGTTTGTTACTGCTCAGAGAAAAAAATCCAATGCTATTTGATCACATTTTTTTCTTTCCTTCATAATCCCATGGGCAATGCATGGTTTAGCATACCTAGAGAGAAGCAATACTTTCCTTGCTACACTTCTAATCCAATTTGGATAAGAGGTTTCCTGCTTATAAAAATAAATGGGCAGTTGTACTTTACCTCTGTGCGAGCACTAACACCTAACAACAAAAAGGTCATTCACAAAGAGCAGTCAGAATTCAGTGCTAGGGATGCCATCATTAAATTTCATTCTTTGGTTGAGACAGAAACCTAGTTTTGTATTTATTGGTCCAAGGAGAGAGCTGGTGGGCGTTCTTGGCTCTTGTTACATTTGACAAATGTCACATGACATTTGACATTATTGTGACAAATCTATTCTCACCAAAAAAAGCCAAGGATAGAATAGCTCAATAATGGAGATGGAGCTGTAGGACTTCTATAGGGACCCAAGTGACTTTGGTCCGACCATGTGCTCCAGTTTTACTTACGAGCTAAGGAAACCATTATGTTTAACACTTGATTTATAGTTTCAAGTTTTCAATTTGCAATGTATACAGAAAAAAATGTTACCCTTGAGATAAGAGAAGGTATCTAGCTGAATATGGCAGCTTGAAGTTAGTTATAGTCTTCAGTTACAATCAGAAGAACTCTGATGGAAAAATATTTTCAATTGTGTGGGTCATATAAGATATAATTTTGAAAAACACCAAAAGGTATTCTGGTACCAAGATAGTGGTGTGTTTGTTTTTTAAAACTAGCCATGCTCTCCAGAATCATTATTGCTTTCTGTCCTCTGAAGAGTAATGCATGTCACTGCGGAAAGAAATCAGACAAAAGTCTGGCATATGAAGACAACAGGAACTTTAAATTGGAGGAGTAGAGGGATACTGACAGTCACTGTGTCAGAACACTTTTCCAACAATAGCCAAAGCATGTAGTTTCATGGGCTGCACTCACATTTTCAATGAAGTCATGTCACTAACCCTAAAGAAATCACATTAGCAAGACAGCAAAGTGATTCTTGGTAATTATACCAGTGAGGAAAGTGCTCCTGAAGATAAAAAAAAATAAAATATGTCTTTCCTTGATCCACCAAACTTAACAGAATCCTGTATAAAAACAATCATTCAAAATTTGGTCTAGGAATTGGTAAGATTCCTAAAATTGAGGTTTGGGAACACAAGATCAGTGTATTTCCATCATTCACTGCAAATTTACATATTTACCATGTAAGGTTCTCAAGCAAAACATCTCAATAGTTTCTTCTGAAAAAAATACACGCTTCAAGCTGTATCCTGGCTAGGACAGTCATTCGCTGTAGACCTCAGCTCATATTTCAAAGTTACCTGATGAAGCCTCAAAACCAAGCATAGCTGAACAGCTACAGATTGGGTTAGATTTGCATTAGCACACACATGAAGGAAACACCACATTCTTTCCTAGTTCTGGGCTCCCCAGTTAAAGAGGGACAGAGATCTACTTGAGAGAGTCCAACGGAGGACTATGAGGATGATTAAGGTACTGGAATACCCACCTTACAAGGAAAGGCTGAGAGACCCAGGCCTTTTTAGTTTGAAGAGAAGACTGGAAGAGGATGTAATTAATGTCTATAAATACACAAGGACTGGACGTCAAGAAGGCAGGGACAACCTCTTTTCACTTATGCCTTGTGATAGGATGAGGGGCAATGGATTCAAGATCAAGTAAAGGAAGTTCCACCTCAACATGAGAATGAACTTCTTTACTGTAAGGGTTACAGAGCACTGGAACAGACTCCCCAGAGGGGTTGTGGAGTCTCCTTCTCTGGAAACTTTCAAGACCTGTCTGGATGCACTTCTGAGTGATCTGCCCTAGTTTTGGTCCTGCTCTGGCGGGGGAGTTGGACTCAACGATCTTCGGAGGTCCCTTCCAACCCCTAACATTCTGTGGTCTCAGGCATTTATCTGACATGAAGATAACTGCAAAATTATCTTAACACTTGCAAACTCACTTCTGGTAATCACCTTGGCTTTGCACTTGGTACCTATATGCGCTGTGAGGCGGGCTTTAAGCAGTGAAGAATTACTTATTTCCTCTCAGAGAAAAATGTTTCCATTCAGGAAATCAGAAACACCATTGGACAAATATACTGAAAAGAGCATTTAGCCACAAAAAGCCACAGTTTTGACAGCACCACAGTGAAGTAATTTTTAAACGGTCTCAGATAATTCAGAACACTGTAGTACTTTACACAATTTTGAAATCAATTTCACGTGATTGACAGCATAATATTTATTAGCCAAAGTGACTGGTTAATATAACACAGACTCCTTTCTTTTTGAATCTTGAGAAAAACAATGAGAGAAGCCTCCACTTTAACCCATGGCGTGGACTCCAGATACCAACACACAACTTATGGGTATCTTCAAGTAAATCTCTGTGTACCAACAGAAGCCTTAAGTCCTGTTCTTCTAGTATAGCAAAGTTAACAGTAATAATTTAGCATGGAAGAGGAGCTGTTTCACTTGCCCTTTTTTAGTCAGACATTCAGTGCGGACTGATTCATTCCAAGAAATCTGGCTCTTCAGAAGTAATCTTTGAAAATTTTTAGGGCTAGATGGGCCCTCTCAAGACTGACAGTGTTTATGAACATTTCCTCAAATTACTAACAGCTGCTCATACTGAGCCCAGCAATGCCTCGTTCACACGCATTCATAAAGGTTTGTAGCAGTCCTGCTCATATTCAATTTGCTGCTTGCCATTAGTTACCCCTCCTGCTTAAGGATGCCTCACGTCATCCATTTCTGTAGCACAACTCCATACAGCTGCAGAGGATATCAATAGTCGACTACGGGCAACCAAGTTGGCACACATAGCCAGACTCAGCAGAGATGTCTGACTACATACAAGTTTCTAGACCAGTATAAATTCAAAGAAAAAAAAAACAATTAAGGAAGATCATTCAAGTAATTAACTATACAACAGACATACTAAAGAAACTACCAACATGGCAAAGTCATTGTAGCCAATTGAACACTAAACAACCAGAACAAGTTTATGAAGTGTTGGGTGAGCAGGACAAAGGTTGCAGAGTTAAGCTGATCAGCAGAAACAACTAATGGGCAAATTGCTGTCTTCAGCAGCACATATTGCCTCAGTGCAACATAACGGCAGATGCTTTATTTAGAATTTCAAAACCAATTTTTCAAGCATGCTCAGTCTTACTTCAGCAACTTCAACACCAGTTGTAGAAGCAATATATATTCTCTAAACATATGAGAGATTTTTCTCTGGCTCCACAGCCACTGTTGTACTTAAACTCTTTAAAGCTCTGAAGTCATTCTGTACTTCTAGCATGCCACTGATGAAAGCATGTGAATTACATGTCCCCAAAATAAAGTCTGAACTATACAAATAAATACAGCACTGTCACAAGCTCACCCTCCTTTAGCCTCTCTATAATACTTTTTGTCTGTAAACATGACTGCTAGGACAAAAAGATGTGAGGTCAGCAGCATCAGACAACTCTGAAATGCTATCAACACTATACAACGCCACCAAACAAACATAATGAGGAGTATCAACTCTAATAATTGTATTAGTTTCTGAGGTGGAGCATCTCTCTTTTAGTAACCACTTCCAAGATGTCTGAGGTTTTTTATCTTGTTAGAAGGGAGGCAGTTAATTAAAATTACAGAAAAATTAAAGAAACAAGAAAGACAGGCAAATACAAAAAGCCTAAAAGAGTCTTCACTTTAAAACCAATCTGTGACCTAAGCTTTTTGGCTTTGAAGTATAACTTAATGTGGTGGGAAGGAACTGGTATCGGTAACATCAGGTATACAGCTATATCACTTTCATCATACTTAAAATCCAACAAAGTCATAGTACCTATCTCATGTTAGAAATAAGAATTTTCTTCTGGTTTTAAATTACTGAAGGATACAAACATCATAACCAAAACTCAGGAGCAAAACTGTTGACACAAAGCTTGAGTCCTGAAACTTGCCCGACAAGAACCGCGAGTTAGAGCTCGGCGCCTGTGGAGCAAAGCACCCTTTCTGGGATTAACCACATGTTCCTAGTTTTGTGACAGAGCTGTTTTCTACTGCTTCTGGTATTAAAACTAAGCATGTTCATATTTGCTGGATCGGCATTTGCAAAAGTCCAGTTGTGAGAGTAACTGTGTTTTTACTTGTCCTAGGTCCTTTTTTTAAGAACAGGACTGAGCCTAACATTAAGGGGTGTGAGTTTAGGAATTACTGGGCTTCTTTTTATATACAGACCAGTCTTTTCAGATCACCCTCCCTCACTCAGCAAAATGAAACAGTTAATACAATCACAGTAACTGTTATTTCTGTCCCAACATCCTCACATGTTACTTACCAATTTTCTATTAACAGATTAAAGTATCTGTGTTTCCCAAAGTTAAATAGCATGGTGCTTATTCTATAACTTTTGAGATAGAGGTCTACATAAAATGCAAAAATTGGATAAAAAAAAGAAAGGCTGCAATCGCCACCTCCAAAACAATACCACAATAGATGTATTATGTTGAAGCAGCAAGACTTGTCTTTTACCTGCAAAAATAAATGTACAGAAAACAAAAACTAAGCAAAGATAGCAGAAGACCTAACATAAAGGGGCACTGGGATACTATAATTGAAATGCCCAGTGAAGTGGCAGCCAACTGAAATCAAAGATCGTAAGAAAAGCTTTCTCGTTAATCAGAAACTACGTGGAATCTCTTTCCAACCAGAAATGCACGGAGTAATCTAAAACAGCTTCAGCGTGCAGAAGACTGCATCCTTTGACATAACTTCAGCCTTTCGGAAAACTGCTTGCAAACTCAATATGCTCCAAAGATGGTTTTTACTGTGGCACAAAGGAAGATTGTCTAATTAAATTAGAAAAAAAAATAAAATACTTGCAGCCTATAAGTTCAGCCCAGATAAGAATGCTGCAACAAGACCCTCTTCCTTATGTGTCTTTTTAGAGCATGCCAAAACCATTAGTTAGAAGGATAATCTAAATAAAGCCATTGTTAAAAAAAATAAAACTACATCATACCATGGCTGGAACTGCTAAGGAACCGGTCAAGGAGGAAGGATTATTTCCTGGCACAGTAATGTAGCAACAGACTAAGTTCTCTCCCTCTCTTTATTATTATATTAAGCCTTCATAATGTTTCGCAAAAATAAAACCGAGGTTTGTAGCTCATCTGTTTAACAAATGATCAACTGCATGGAGCAGCAGGACTTTGTTTCTAGGTATACTGGGGGGGGGGGAGGGAGTAAAAGCCCACTTAGCAAGGAAAAGAAACTAAAGTCCAAATTCTGTTTCTCTTCACCTATCAGGTCACGTCGCCAAACCTGATACCTGAGCCCAGTTATGCAGGTGCAGGTAAGGATTCAACTGCATGGAAGGCAAATGAATTCACTAGCATAAGCAAGATCACTATCAGCCTACCTGAGCAAGACTGTACTAGAGCAGATCCAGGCTGGACGTGTAATTTAATTCACCACTGATTCTGGATAAGCCCCAGACCTTCAGAATAATTACAATGCCTTCAGAGACAATGCTCAGTGTCACTTTTATAATTTAAGTTGTGTACTGTTTGAAGAGAATAAGTACTCAAATGTCAGGTACCTTCCAGTCTGAGAAGCCACCAGCTTTAACTGTGTTCCACAACTCTTACAGAATGACACTCTTCATTAAGAGCTTGTTGCAAGGATTTTGGCTTATACACAAGTACCTGAACACAGAAAAACCCACCATACTTCATTAGATAGAAACTGCTCCCTAGCAAATGAGGCTCTTAAATTGATAAAACAAAGCTCTAACCACTACACTACTATTAAAGCTCTAGACCACATTGTTTAACTTCACCTTGAAACGCACCAGCAGAGTTAAGTAATTTTGAAGCAGTAATTCACTTGTGATAGAAACATCTCAGAAAATCGAGAAGCACAGAGGACTATACAGACCAGCAACTAAAATAAATATGCAGCATGAGTACAAGTCAGCAAACTCACATGAAATAAATAATACAGTGGTGTTTTCTATACTTAAAAATGTTTCGGGCTGTTAACCCAAAACTGCTCATAACCAGTTTTAGGACTTTGGCAGTTGAAACAAAAATAGCAACCATTCACATACTGATTATCTTCAATCATGAAGAACATTATTATGATTAGCATCTCATGCCTATTTGCTCCAGTTCCCTGAGATGTAAAATAAAAACTAACCATTTTCAAAGTTACATGGAAGAAGTCTTCTCACTGTCAATCACATCTGTTGTACTTGATGTTGTACTCTTGATTTCACCAGCATTAACCTGGTATGAAACTGGTCTCACACCACATTATTTTGGTGCAAGCAATAGAGAGAGAAGGCAGCAGCTGCTGACCTCAAATCAGAGGGCTAAGGAAAAAGAACAAGCCACAGATACATTCACAGACAAAGCTACAGAAAGCAATGCAAGAATTTTAAGCGTACCACATCAGAAGGTCAGCCTAATTACAAAACTTAAGACACAGCTCATTGAACCTATTGGCAAACTTCTGTGATTAAATTTGTTTCTCTCAAGTTAGTGAGAAAAGTCAGCCCATGGAAAAACTGGTCAGCAGGTTTGAAGCAAAGAAAGGTGCAGGGGTTGTGGGAAAAGTCTGCTCAGCAGGTCTGGAGCAAAGAAGGGTGCAGGGCTGCACAACTGTGACCTGAGAAGTCGGGGCTATGTCTGTGCACAGGTCAGGGAGATGAGAGGATGAAGGCATCACTCTCAGCAAGCAGTAAATATTACACCAGCTCAGAGCTTCTGGAAACAACCTTCAGTGGAAATCCAACATTAGGGCATCAGAAAGTACTCTTTGGTAGAGCTTAGGAGGCATCTCTCTAGTATTATCATCTGCAGTTTTATAAAGGCTGCAGGTGGTTGCTGTAGAGAGACGCTGTTCAATGAACAACCGAAAGTATTCTCTCTCCACTTATTTTGAAAAAAAAGACAATATTTAGAGAACAATACCATTGTAAACAGTAACAGCAAGACAATACTAACGGCTTGTATTGCTCTACACTTGTATTTCTAGCAACTCAATCAAAATCTTAAAGAGGTAAGTAAAAGGTCTATTTTAAGGGAATTCTAGAAGCAGTTACTGAATTTTCTCTTCAAATTTTTCATCTAGAGAAGTAGTTCAAGTAGAAAAGTTTGTCTCTTAATAGCAACTGTATAGATGTAAACTCACCGTGTCCAAGAACCGTGAGATTGTAACCGCACTTCCACTTGGATTTATGATACATAATCAAAAGCCACACTCGCAGAGGGGAAAATGACCTGTTGATGATGGTGGCTGTCAACAATGGGTTCAGATCAGTTAGTTGCTAGTGCAGACAGGACAACATTTTTCAACACTGCGAGAGAAAGTCAGAGCAAGACCATATGGTTAAGCCCCATCCACATTAGCACCAAAGGGTTAGCATCAGCAATTGAGATCTGTCAACTGGGAGAGGCAAAAGTGGGAAGTCTACCTGTTGCTCACAGCCACTATAAAAAGAATGGTGTCTTACAGAAGTTTATCAATGTTGGCTCTGTGTCTACTGGAATAAACGCATTTTGAGAAAAGCATAAATAACATGTCTTTGAACACAGCATATACTCTTCCTGTCCAGTCAGTATTCCTAGTGCAGAGCAACTCAAATACTCAGTTCAGAATTATTCTAGGAATTCAGTAACCAGTCAGTTGGTTTCAGCACTCACAAGATTTACTAAAATTTAAGAACATGTTCTGGAATTATACTGGGTAAGTAAGTTTTACATTTACAGAAGTTTGACAGTTGCAGGTAAGTATCAGACAAATATTGTCAGCAGACACTCTGGCTGTATACTATTCAAGACCATGCAAAACAAAGAGATGAAAGAGCTGGCTTTAATTCCAAACTACTTTGAGTAGGGGGAGACAGACCAGATGACTTCCAGAGTTTCCTTCCAAAATAAATTCTTCTCTTCATTCACAAACCTGGCCACTAGTGCAGAGGCACGAGCTTTGCAATGCGAACACTTCTAGAAGCACTGCATCATGGAAAAATTATTTATCACCTACTCTCACAACCTGCAGGAATGCCTGCGTTTAGTTGTTACCACTAACATATAGCAGGAGTACATTCTGTAGTTAAACAATTTTTAGGCAGCATAAAAGCCCACTGCCTGCGAAAACAGCAGCCCTGCTGACTGCCCTGCAGTTAGGTGGCATAGGGATTTTGCACAAACAGTGTCCACAGATTCATGTCCCAGGCTGCTCCTCCATTGGAATTACTAGGTTCCACGCATGCACTGAACACAGAACAGGAACAGAGAGCTGGGATCACCTTTTGCATAGTAGGCTTTGTGTTCATTTCCAGAAAAAAAAAAAAAAGAGAGAGAAATTACATATTTTTATATGCATAGGCTAATTAATAGTGAGAGGACAGGAAAAAGATTTTTCCTAAGCAGTACTTAAGAGCTGTGTTTAATCTTGAAAAAACAAGGGAACATACTACTCCTATTCTTAACTTTGGAGCTAATTTTGTTTTCTTTATACTTGCTCTTCTATTCAACTTACTTTGTTCCTTTAGGTATCAAAAGCTACATTCATCAGCAAAAGACAGCTTAGTACAGCAATAATCTTATTAGCATGCATATTGAGTTAATACTAATCTTATATGAAGAATGTTTGAATATTAAGCTTGGAAACAAACACAGCAGCAGCAATAAACTCAATTTAAAATTCTGTCTCAGTTACAAAAGCACACTTGTAACAACCTTTTATTCTGTCTTCATCAGGCTTAGTCTTTTCCTGTATATTTCTCCATAGGACAAGTTTTTGCTATGCTTGGGAACCTACAACTTGGGACAACTTGAGAGGAAAGAGGAATACAAGCACCATCAGTCTACTCACTTCTACGGCATGATGTAGCACCAATTCTTTCTATGAGGAATGACAGCAAGGTAAAAATTAGCAAAACACTTTCAGGAAGCAAAAATGAGGCACAGTTTGTCTGCTAACATTAATGCAGGTTACTTCCATACCCCATTGCTACAGTAAAAATTGGTCATTTGGTTCCATACTGGGAAAGCGTCCTCTAGCACTGCTTGGCAAAAGTAAACTGCAGAAATTGGACAGGCCCCAACAGGAACTCCAGCACATGTGCTAAGTTGGAATGAGAAGACAGGTGGAGGACAGAAAACACAGTCTTCAGAGGCTGTGGGATAGTATCTGAAGATTGTTAAAGCTTAAGTAATGCTTCCAAAGACTGATCACCCTCCTTAAGACTAAGTAAGGCTGAGGACTGGACAACTGAAGTTAAGACTTAAAACCACACTCAATTCTTTGACATAGGAGTTAGGCCTAACAAAAACTGCTGAGTGCCACAGTTAAATCTACAATAAAGACTAACCAGGAATTCCCACATACTTCAATTCCAATAATAACTATTAATAGGGAGTGTAGAACTCCTTGGGATTTTGTCTCTGTATCAAGAGATGCTTCTCTTCTCCGCTTAGATTCACATCTTTGAGGAGCTCAACAATTTTACTCTAGCAACACTCGCAAAAAGTAAAGTTGCAAAGCAGAACCCAAAACAGGCTGTCATTTAATAAAAGGAGGCTCAGCAGCAGGAGTAAAAGAGGTGGAGGGGGAAAACCCAGGCTCTGCTGAATGCCATGCTCTTCCACATCAGCACAATGGAAGGGAATCCTGCTCCACTCCGAGGGCTATGAGCCACCTGGCCAGAAGCCATACTTATGCACAGCTACTTGGCCCTGAGGGTTGAACATAAAAGATGAACAGCCAAAATATGAGGCCAGCACACACAGCTGTCAGGCAGGGATCAGCAGACCTGATGACTGTAGCATTATGAACGCTCCAGCCCATGTTTGTTGGCTGTTTTGCACTACACCCTATTCTTTCCCTCAGTTATTTCCTTCCTCTCTTTGTCTACGTACCGTAACTCCTGCTAGTGCTCTGCTTCTCTCCCCTACCTCTTCCCTTTTTTGTCTCTTCAGAGGCCAAGTTCTTATGGGCAGACTTCTACTGCTCACACAGCAGCACACAAGCACTGCAAAAATCAAAGTTTACAATTTTTGTTATGTTTAGCTGGTTCTGACAGTCCTTTCCTATCTCAGTTTTTTAATAAAATGCATGTTCCTTGAAAGACAGTTGATGGACTCTGTTTATAACACTATCCTTAGTCACATCATACCAGTCAGTATTAAAGACAGCAACTCACAAATAACGCAGTGTGCTGATTTAGCTTCTATAAATGGACTGTTTGGCCAATGCAGAGATGTCTGATCTACAGTTCTCACTCACATAAACAGTCCCTAGCCACAAAAATAAAGACTGTCAAGATCCTTCCCCAAATTCCTGTAGGGAAAAGCTATTAAAATGACAGCAGATTGGATGGAACAGTTCTAAGAAAAAGCAATAATGGTAGCTGTAAAATCTAAAGTTAGTCTGGTTTTGATGCTTTCAGTACACACAGTACATTAAATGTGGCCTAAGCCCAATGGAAGAACATGAAGTACTTGTGGACAATGTCTGCCAAGAGCTAGAAATATAGCACATTCTTTAAAGAACAAACAGGGAGTTTCAGACCATTTCTACTTCACGCATCTGAAAAAAAATTAAATCAAGGTGATCTTTCTGAGCGAACATTTGTATTAAATCTAATTAGCGTGCTTTACGTAAGACTGAATCGAGCATATGCCGATCGGCAGAGAATCAGTCTTTGCAACTTTAAAATCTGTTCCACTCGTGACAAAGGTTACTAACAGATGTTATACCTCCCCATCTCCAAAATCACTGTGCTTTCCCCCCTTAGCATCACACTTGTGTCTCACATAAGCTCTGTACCTGGTTCCTGGTCACACTGACACTTCTAAACAGCTGACAGTAGCAGCAGAAGAAAGAAAAGGTAAGCACGAACTCAGGGAACTCACATTGCATTGTTTCTTCACCCACCTTCACATTTCTTGGTACTTCATTAGTTTACATGCTTCAGAGCAGAGCAAGATTTGATTAGTAACTGAATACTAGCTTGCATTTCTGTAGCAGTCTCCAAACACTAGCAAATTAAGCATCAACACACCTGTGACTTCCTTACCTTTATTAAAACAAAGGCAGAAAAAGGGGAGACAAGTCTAACACATCATCCCCAGTACACAGCTTCTCCCCACCACCTTCCCTATGCTGAGCTCCTAGGTGGACAGAAGAGTGGAGTGCAATTCTAGCTTTGTTAGGTTCTGCTATTTGTATGTGGAAGAGCTTACACACACTTCCCCACATCTCCCTGGGATTTGAGAGGGAATGCACCCCTCCCATCTTTAAGAGCAGTGCAAGGTGGTGGCACAGAACCATCCCAGCCCCAGCTCTGCCTTGTGAAACTGCAGAACAAAAGAGAAAACAGTTCATGCTGCACTTGACATCTGCCCAGAGCCATGCAAGAACTCGTGCCATCTCACTCTACACATAAGCCAAGCACTATCTAGATCTTTAAAACTGCTATTTCTTGATGACTGAAGTTTCGAAATATATACTAAAATGGCCAGATAAATCTGACTTAATCCTCCTCTTTAATAGCTATAAAATAATAGCAGCATGCATACAATATATGCTATTGTGGACTTTAAGAGAGTGAGACTCTGAGCTACTACATGCTTACTGACATAATAAATAAGCTCTTCACATCTCCCTGTGACTGGTCTCTCTTGGCTTTAAGGCAAAGGTTAACTCTTCCCTCATCCTTTGGATCATGCTCCCACCTCTGCTTCTCTTTTAGACACTACCAACTTGAATGAGCTCCTCCCCCAAAGTTACAGTGAAAACTGCAGGAAAAATGCTTTTAATACTTTCCTTCTAGAGGTAGGAGTTTCCCTTGCTAGCTATGTATCTCAGAAAAGTGAAATATGAAGTTATTTCAATGAGGAAAAAAAATCAAAATACTGTATATATAGGCACACAAACTCAAAAGCAGTTGCTGTACCTAAGTCACAAGTGGCTCAAAAGAGGTTTATAAGCATGGACATTTTACTACAGCACCCTGGCCTTTATCAGCCAGCAGTGAGAGGTACAAGGACCCACTCTATACTCACATCTGCTGTTCAGAAAGCCTCTGAGAAAGCTAATACGCTGGCCACAACTCTGACTGTAAAAATACACACACATGCAAGAAAGAAAAAGAAAGGATAAAAATAAAAGCTACTCGTGCATTTATCCGTTTGCATAATTGAGTTCCTCAACTTCAGCAGGTGGCTGACTGCCTCAACAGAATAATGCATCTCTTGTTAACAAAAAACCCAAATAACCCACAAAAAAAAAAAGCCCACAAAAAAAACCCACTACCCAGATGCTACCCCCACCATGGTACACTCCAGCCTTCCGCAACAACCTGGATTAGTTCACAGGAGCCTCAATCAACAGGCAACAGCTCATGCTGCACCGAAAGGGAAAGCACTACTGGAACAGTATTTCACATCCAGCACCAAAAGAAAGCTAAAACAATTGATGTGGGCTATCAGAAGCTTAGTAATTACCTTAACTAAAAAAATAATAAATATAAAAATAAAATAAATAAAAATCAAAGAACAAAGATCCAGTATGATGGATCCACCCACCATAGGAATCAAGGGGAGATGAATTGGCGTGAAAGTCAGCTAAGCACAAAGGGGTGATCAACTGTCTTGAGACTAATACGCATTACAAAATAGTTTGTCTTAAATTTGGTCTGTTAATCCCAAAGTATGTATGCAGTTATATATATGGGGTTTATATATATGTATATAAAAAAATATATAATGGCTTAGCTCTTGAGAGGAGCAGGACCAGAAGACTGAAGAAGAAAGCAGTCCTTATCTAAAATGACAGCACTAACATCACAGATTTGCCTAAACATTACCACACAAGAAAAATGACAAACAAAACACAAATAGCCCACTTTTGGGACTTCTGCTTCTCTGCACTACCCAACTGAAAAAAAGTTTAGATCTTTTCCGTGTTAAAAAGGTGGTTTTATGGACTGCCTGCATAAGTTTCAGGGAATTTGAGCTGGATCTCTCCCAGCATTTTGCTGCAGGGACATTAAACAAATATCCCCCTACTACACACAAATGGCAGGCATTGAAGTTAGGTGTCCATAGCTGTAGTTTCCCCATACACAAGTGGTCAACTCTGGTTTCCTACACAAGGAACTCTTCCAGTCTCTCTCAGAAGATTCTGACATCCTTAGTAGCACGTTACGTCTTCTTTCCTAAATTCAAAACTAAGTGCTTGCCCAGCAGAAAGGAGCCACATCAAAGTGGAAGCAGATACCCTACTGATGACACTAGCTTAGGGGTGAGTACTGTACTCTCACTGTAGATCAGAAGTTCGAAGTCATCTTCTAGCCTTGAAATACAGTAGTGATCTAAATACAGCAACTCAAATACCTACATGCATAGATTTTCTTCCATGTTGAGCATCCCTTGGAGTATTTAAAGCAGCTCAGGGAAAAAGCAAACCAAGCCAAACAAAATAAAAATATATTAGTGGGAAATGGCAGAACTGACATATTTTTAGAATTAGCAGTTTATCCCAAGAGGTGCATTTAAGAAGGAAAATGAGCAACAAGCTCTTTAAAAGGAAGCAAATTACTTTACAGTAAGGCTTCATGTATGATGCATTTTGGATTTTTTCCCCGAACCTCATACCAAATAAATAGTTCAGAGACATAATATGACAAAAGAACCATTACATATTTTCCCAGTTGAACCTTGTGTTAAACCACAATTAAGGCAATATTTATTCTTGTAAAAATACTGAACTACAACTGGTTCAGGTAAGTGGGAAGAATATCAAGGTAGTATCAGACAAATCTCAGTATATGTATTAACACTTGAGAAGAGGAGCCTTGAGATTCCCTAGCAGAAATTCTTCAGAGACCACTTCTATAATTTAACACAAATAACTTGTCTTAGGACAAAGAAAACACAGATGAAGTGCTCAAGCTTGTGCAATTTTAAAATCTGCTTTTTTTACTATTTAATACTGTTCAATCATTAAAAGCAGAGGAACTGAGGGCATGGAAAGCAAGCTCTTTGGGGCAGATCTGTAACCGTGAGAAGCGTGATAGGAACAGAAGAAAAGGAACTACAAACACTGAAACAACTGAAACCCCAAGCCTTATTTTGCTACTAATTTAACATTTAATGTTGAGTACAGCATCCCAATGGACTTAATGGTTAATAGGGCCATATGTGTAGGCTACATAGGTACACTAGTTTCCATACCTAAAGCCCACAGTTCCATCTAGGGGCTTCATGTCCTGCCCTACTCATTGATGATCACTTCTTGGACAAAGATGACCAGCTGGACAGAAATGTTGCAAGCTAGATCTAACCCAGAGATGCCAATCTGTCTGCCATGACCCAAAGAACAACTAAGACATTCATGTTGTTGAGCCAGGTCAAGGGGTTACCATCCTAGAGGACAAGCTGGCAGAAGAGAGGGAGACACTAACTCAACAGTTGCTACTTTACACTCTGTTCAGATGAACTGTCAGATGATTAAGCAGGAGCACTGAAGAGCCAAGGTGGAACAGGGTGAGATGCTCAAATTACATCACTAAGTTTGCTCTCACTGCGTGTCCAGAAACACTTGCAGGCCTTAAGCTCCACAGATGCTAAAGGCAAACCTTCACAGTCTTAACAGAAGACAAATCAGACTCTTCAAATTGGATCTCCATCCCTCACCTTGCCCTTGAGGTAAGGAAAAGAGGTATCCCAGCTCAGGAAAGAGTATTCTTCAGTGTTTTTAACAACCCCAAAGGGTTATATAATTGCAGAAACATTGCATACTCAAAATATGAGCAGATAAATGAACAGATAAATACATCCAGACAGATGAATCACCTGGCAATAGAAGCAAAAAAACAATGATGGGGGTCTACTTAAAAGCCTTTTTGGCTAGGCAGTGTTTGGGGTTTTATTGTTTTTTCCTGGGTTTGGGAGTTTTTGGTTTTGGGGTTTTTTTTTCCTTCTATCTTCTCTTCAAGTCCTACTAGTAAACTATACCTTAAAGAATCTTACTTGACCAACCTGCTCCAATCCCATATCTTGTAAGCATCTACAAGATATTTTTTGATACATCCCACTCAAAACATCAATCAATCCTCAAAACAGCATTCTCTAGTAGCTATTCGTATTATCAACTCGTCTAATAATAATTATAAAAATATTCTGCAGATCACTTCTGGTGTAAGTCTGTTTAACTTCAGCTTTTTCCTACCTTCCTTGCTGTTCATTTCTGTGCTACGCTAGACTTGTCTCAGCTGCTATAGCAAAAGTTACAGACCCACAAATGCAAATGCAGTGTTTAGTAACAAAAGCTTTTTCTGCCAAAACCACCATGCTTATCTCCCTGAATACCAAATATGTAAACTAACAGGCTGACAAAAGCACTATCAGCAAAAGCTTGCCTACACCTGGGACTTGGATTAACTTTTGTCAATTAGATGGTGCCATTGCTCCCCCCCAACACATATATGCCCACCCTATCTAATACAGCCAGATCAGCACCTCTCTGGCCCAAAAAATCTCTGTACTATTAAAAAAAGTCTCCCAAAAGGAACACTTTACTCCCTTCACATTTATGCAATTAATCTGCTACAAACAGGGTCAGCACAGAAAAACATGTTTGACGTAGCTGTATAGCTAGCATCAAGGGAGATCAAGAGCATTTTGAGCCAGCACACCACACACCCAAAGTCTTCTACAACATCCTCTACTGGTGAACGAGTAAAGTACTGCAGTGCAAGTGTGAAGTGAATGAATCCTCTTCCCAAGAGGAATATAATTACAGGAGCAGAGTAAGAGGTTTTGACCGCTCCTACTCTGAAAACTGCCATACTCCTTCAATTAGAAGAGTAAAATTATAGGACACTCCCAATCCTGAAACTACAGCCACAAGTGCACTGCAGGGTTCAGTTCACTCTACAGTATATGAGATTTGAGCCCCAAGTTCAGCATTTATGTAAGGGTGTACCATGGGTAGCAGTCAAGTCACTAAGACTGAATTCATCCACATGGATTAAGAAACAAGGTCACTAGATTAATATTTATTACCTATTCATGAACTGAACAGTGCTCCTGCATGGCAGGGACCAGAGGATACCATCAATCTTTAACTAAAGGCTTCCACCCAGGCGCTGCATTTTGTCCGAATCAAACAAGCTGCTGACTAGTTTACACTTGAGGCCACATCCCAAAACACTGCCTCACGACATTTACACCTCGTATGCCAGCCAGGAGGCATGGCTGGAGCCAGACTGGCATTGATGACCAACCACCTTCAGCAGGCTTTTCCTCTAGAGCCTGTAGTTTACAGTAAACTAAGACATCCATTCAGGACTACAAGTTTACTCCAGAAAGGTCGTTTTGAGCAGCTAGAAAACATTTGGTGCTCCGAATCATATGACAAGGGTCAGCAAAAGAAATCTATGGCATGGGGCTCACGTAGGTAGACCATAAGCTGTGCGCTCACTCGTGAAAAGCACTGGAGCACCTATTCCTACTTGAATCAAGATTTCCTTTTCAAATCAGTATAGATGTGGGATACTCAGAAAAGAAAATGTCCATAGTGCAAGGCTGTAATTTTTCTGCAAATCAAGTTATTGTCAATAGATTTACTGCTTTTAGGAGAAAGCAGCAACAGGGTAGAGCTTGCTTTTTTTTTTTTTTTTAGTTTAAGGATGATTTCTAGAATGCTAAAAGCTTTCACTTTTTTTTAACCTGGAAGGCAGGTTTCTGAATACAACAATTCAAACACTATAAACAAGAGGCACTTACAATTCCTTGTGACTACTAATTCCACATCCACTGCAAAAGGTTAAGGGCACAAAGAACACACCATGATGTCACTCAATTGCCCCAGCCCATCCCCCACCACCCACAGGAGAGCCTACAGCAGCAGAGGGAAATCCATCCCATGAGCTGCCTACAGCTTCCTGGGAGACAGAGTCCCCCGAGTTTTGCCCAAGCGGCACAATTTGCACCTCACAGGATCAGAACTAAATTGCTGTTTTACCTTCTTCCCCACGAATGGTTCCCTGCAGACAGATTAACTGGTCCCAATTAGTGATTCAATATTAATTTCAGTAGAACTGGGGGACTACAGTAGGAGCATGAGTTTTACTGGCACACCCTGTTAACCAGTAGATTGAAAGGAAACAGAAACTAGATCAGATGCAACATGGTTGCTTTTTCCACCAAAACATTTTCAG
Organism: Actenoides lindsayi; assembly: GCA_025331215.1. Taxonomy (NCBI): domain Eukaryota; kingdom Metazoa; phylum Chordata; class Aves; order Coraciiformes; family Alcedinidae; genus Actenoides; species Actenoides lindsayi. The sequence continues at coordinate 1,825 of WTSP01023398.1, read as the reverse complement.
CAGCATTTAGCAGCACTCGACCCACTTCCCACACCATCTCTTTGCTGTCACTTCCTTTGACAGTTTGTGAGCACGCTCATGAATCTGGAGATTAAGGCACAAACGTCTGGGAGGCAAAAGCGCTGGACTTTTTCCCCTTGATGCCACCTACAGTCAAAACTTTCCCGATCTAACCAGCACTGCACAGTGACCAGCTAGCAACAAGTACCTCCAATTACTGGCATCCTGCAGGAATTCCTAATCAACTGTGTAATTTCGCTCACAAGCATGCACTTAAAGGTAACTTCGATTTCTCATGAAACACCCTTATTCTTCCTTTTTTAGCTCAGGGCATGGATTATTATGTACAAACAGCTTTGGGTTTTCTGCTTTCTGGAGCTCCTGTCTGAGAAGACATTTTATAGAGAAAGATACTTGCAATTAGTTCCTTCCAATTGAGTAAGTTTTAAATACCACTGGCTTCAAGCAGATAATGCTTTCTTTTGCATCTACAAACACACAGTCACTAGATACAAATCCTGAAGTGAAAGGATCCTGCTTTCCATACCTAGTTTCTTAATAGAAACCAGTATTGACATAACAAGATGACTGTAGCAGAGTTTAGACATCATGCTAATATCCAAGTTCTGCTTTAACTGAAATACTCGCAGTTACTCAAAGTTTTAATTTCCCAGATGAACACTAGCATGGTGACCTGCCACGTTGAGAAATACGCTTCAGTGTTTAGTAACAATGGAAACATTCATTAGGCTCTCTTCACAAGACTATATTCAGCATCACATAGGTGCTCCTACAAGTTTAATTCATTTGAAATAGGAGACATTAAAGCTTCAGCTACCCAGTAGGTGCCTAGATACAATTCCAACACATTCCGTAAGCTTCCTACCTGGCCATTCATACAACTTCAAGAAGAGTTAGGGCGTCTATCTTGCGAGGCATTAAAAGTGAAATTTTCTACAAACCGGGCGTTTTCTTGGGCGAGGGGGGGAAGGAAGTGTCCTGTGCAGATGTCTGAACTTTGGCACTACATTAATCACGCTAAAATTGTCAGCCTAAAACATTACAAAGCCACAGGGACTGCACGACGACACATGCAAAAGCAAATCTGGGCAGCCTGTTCAGGCTGGAGCTTTCATCTTCACTAACGTACCGGCACCTTCCAGCATAGAAAGCAACATCAGATGTATCATCAACAGGTCTTCGGGTTGCTTCGTTAAAAACAAACCAAAAAACCAACCAAACACACACAAAGAAAAAAAACAACAACCCAAAACCACAACCCAAACCCCACAAAAAGCTGCTGAACAGAAACCGGAAACGGCCTTTTTTTCCCCCCCAGCTCTCTCCCCCCACCCCACAAGCGCGTTCAGAATGGAAAAAACAAACCCATCGCCCTTCGGATGCAAAGCCACCAGCTCCAGCTGAAATGCTTTTGTACTTGTACTGGCCAAGCAGCGCGTTTTCGAGGCAGAGGAGTCCCAGCAAAAAACAAACGGTCGGCCTTTAAAGGGGAAGGCCCGAAACATAAGCGTTACAGGCAGGCTGCTTTGGGCTTGTGTGCATTCTAGAAACTGCCTTTTGCAGAGCTGAAGAAGCTGCTGCAGCTTAGGAGGGAGGGAGAACAAACAAACAAAAAAAAAGAGCGGGGAAAAAATAAAAAAGAGGAAACAAGCTTTCAGTATACAAACGTAGTAATTTTAAAATATCCCCTTCAAGAGGGGAAAATTATTCGGGGGGGGGGGGGGGGGGCAACACGTCCCCCCCTCTTCCCTCCTTTAAAAAATTCTCCTTTTCAAGGCAAAAGTTCTCCCCCCTTTTTGTCTCC